>BPLR01001311.1:0-126834 GCA_021605095.1 Caerostris extrusa | reverse complement strand
CATTTGATTTTTTTCTTAATTTTTTGTTTTCACTAATCTATTATTTTAATTTTTTTCTCAATGTTGTTTTCGCAGTAGCTAGATGTTACAGTCAGCTGATATTAAAAAATAAAATAAAATAATAATAACAATAAATAAAAAAATAAAATAAACATTTTTCAAAATGAATAGTGTTCAAATAATTCTTTTCTATAAATTGATTTTAATTTTGAAAATTAAATTTCTTTGATAAGTATTTTTGTTAAGGTTAAATTTTATATTTAATTATGAATCTTTCTCTTCAATTAAACTTAAAATAAATAAATAAATAATCCTTTTCTATAAGTGATTTTAATTTTGAAAATTAAATTTCATGATAAGTATTTTTTGTTATGAGTTAAAATTTTATATTAATTATGAATCTTTCTCTTCAATTAAAAATTAAAATTTTAAAAATGATTAGATATTAATTTATATATATATATATATATACACACATACATAATATAGTATATAATGTGCTTATATACATTCGTTATGAAGAAATAAATAAAAGAAGAAAATCTTTATTTTTCTATTAGAAAGAAAATTTATTGATTCTTTAAGACTAATAGCATATTCTATATAATTATATCTAAAATATCTATTTAATATCTTTGTAAACTTTTAAAAAATAAATAGAAACAAAACTGAATAACTTTATAAGTATTGATAAAACATTTTCTAAATTTCCTTTTTTCCCCCTCTATTTTGAATGGGAACATTTTTTCCTTTAATGAACCATTTGTTAAATTTAAGTTCTTTTTATTACGAGTTAAAGTTATAGTGTTTTATTTTTGATCGTTATTGAACGTTATGTTTTAAAACGGATAAATAATGAGAATGTGGTACACTTAAAAAAAAAAAAAAAAAAAAGTGCATCCATTTTGTTGTAATCATACCCATGGAAATATTTTACAGAATAATACCCGAAAATCTTAAGTGATACTGGGATAAACTTATGTATTAAAACTTCATCTCACATTTTTATAATAATGTATGTAGAACGAATAAGAAAATATGAGTTCAAACTTTTACTATTTTCATGTATTATTAATGAAATTGCAATTATTTGAATTAATTTTTAAACCAAAATGATAACAACATGTTAAAAAAAAATAGAAATTGAGGTAAGGATGAAATAGTCACGAACCATGAAATCAAAGTCATCGAGATGATACAACGTATAATTAAATCTATAAAAAAAAAAAAAATATCATATTAAATGAAAAATTTAATATAGTTCATGAAAATTATACTAGTTACTACGAATAAGAATAATAAAAAACAGAAATTCTTAATAAAAATCAAATTCCAATACTATTACATAAATAAAATCATAAAAAATGAACCTAAACAAAAAGATGATACTAATATCAAACTAGGATAATATTGCAAATTTCTATTAAATTTGCTGAAAAATTTACGAAGTCGTGCAAAATGTCGACACATAAACTGGGCCAAGTACGAATCTCAATGATGAAAAAAAGTGTTTCTCTGTTGCCAGTTAGGACAATCCGACCTCCCCAAGAAGTCAACCCTATCTGTTTATTTATTTTTTTCTCATAGATCTGGTTTCGAGATCCATGAAACTATATTAATGGTTGTTTGCAATATATTTTCGGCCATCTTCAACCGATCGCTCCTGTGTGTTTTCCAGTAATAATAATAATAATAATAATAATGAAAAAGCCCATCACTTTTCATCTGCAATGCTTTCTTCAACGCCAGCGTTTCACGGCCTCAAGAAAGCAATCATCGAGATTCTGCCAAATCGCAGTTTAGAGATACAAAAAGCATTTGGCGACATGTTGTCGCCAAATACGCTATAAATCGCCAAAATAGGATAACCCTGTTTTTTTTTATTATTATTTCAAGACAAGTACAAGTAAATAATAATAATAATAATAATGACAATGCCTTATTGCCTTAAGACAGGGAGGGTCAAACTGCGGCCTGCGTTTCAACTCCGGAAGGTTTCATTCGGCCCACCGGAAGCTTTTATCCGGCCAGCGGATAAATTCTATTGGCCGTTCGAGGCAAATTAAAAGAAATATATATTTATATTATATATCCAACTCCTTTTCTACTTTGATTAAATATTATCTTTTTCCTCCCTTTTTTTCAAAGGACTGATCTAAATATGCCAAAGTTAAAGTTTTACAAATCATTATCGAAAGTAAGTTTCCCAAATTTAATATCTCACGCCCAGAAAATCAGTGCTATGTTTGCTTCATTTTATATATGTGAACAAGTGTTTTCAACTATGAACCTTAGAAAGAATTATTTCAGAGGTAGACTGACAGATGAGCATTTAACCTCGTTCCTTAGAATCGAATCTTATTGAGGGTCGAAGCCAGATGTACTGATCTCACTTCGACCCTCAATATAAAGAACTTTTTAAAAATGAAATCGCAATTTCATTTATTTCATGTCATTTAAAAACAATATACAAGTGTTACATATTTGAATTGTAATACTTGTATATTGTTTTTTAAAATTTTAGAAAAATTTATCTTGGCTCACCAAACTATTTTTTATTTATTTATTTATTTTTTTTTCGCTTTTTGGCCCGCGACCGAAAAAGTTTGCCCATCCCTGCCTCAAGAGTTCTCTCGCACACCAGTGAAGCGGCGTCTCCGCGATGGCGTCGAATACCTCACGTCGTTGGACGTGGTCTCAGTTCATTGGATCCGCTGAATCACATGGGGGGCAGCCAGGGTTCCAAAGAAAGATTTTAATGCGATGGAGATCTTCTGCTAGACCAGGGATGGGCAAACTACGGCCCTCGGGCCAACTCCTGCCCTCAGGAAGGTTCTATTCGGCCAGCGTATAGAATTTTAATTTGTCGGTCCGAGGCAAATTAAAAGAAATATATAATATATATCCACCTCCTTTTCTACTTCGATTAAATATTTTTTTTTTTCCTTTTTTTCAAAGGCCTGATGATGTTTTTACTTTCTCTATTTTTGTTCCACAAAACCTAAATCGACGGAGTTGCAAGCACAGACAGCTTTCAATCGGTTGAGTGTTTTTTTGTTAGTTATAGCTGTAGATTGGATCCAACAAGCGTTATCTCTTTATCGAGGGAGCTGACATATTGGAATCAATATAGGTGAATGAGACCTCACATGTGGCAGTTTGCTCATTGTGAACTCCAACCAGCGGCTTTTTCTTTTGGCGCGGAGTTCTAATAGTATTGATTGCGTATGGAAAGATTGCGGACATATAGCATCATTGTGAATAGTGGTGAAATTATTAAAAGTATAGGTAAGATAGTGCTTGTTTGGGTTATTCGTAAGATATTTCAAAAATAAAGTATATATATATTATTGGTTAATAATATTATAAATAGTATGGTATTAATAAATGGTTATTAATATTATAAATATTTTTAAAATTTTAGAAAAATTTATCTTGGCCCGTCAAATTTTTTTTTCTTCTTCGATTTTTGGGCCGTGACCGAAACAGTTTGTCCATCCCTGTGCTAGGCAGTCAGAAGACGGAACTGGGCGACAGCATGTCGTCGCGAATTGCTGGGTACTATTGTTAAAAGATCTTCAGCTCTCCAACGCTTTGACTTAATCCCATCTAGAGTTTGTAACTTGTAATCATTATTTGTTTGATATATAATTTCATAGAATGGAGTGACAGTGCCGAAGATCTTATTTGAAGTAGTCTTGGTCCTCTTTTCGGCCTGCTCGTTCCCAAAAATGCCGCAGGTCTCTACTGAAGCACCTCCGCTTCATTTTTAAAGTCACTTCCGCACATGATGTCGACACTGGGAGATTTCCTCTGATGAGGGTGGCTTGGTTGAACTAACGGCCTGAATTGCGGCTTGGGAATTAGACAAAATAACCACTCTATCGAATCTATCCTCAAAAATAAGTAAATATTTCAAAGCAATTCGGGTAGCCTCCCCTTCTCCATCAAAAGATGTTCGATATTTCCCTGTTGAAGCGTAGAAGGAGAACAATCTGACTCCTGAACCTGCAGTAATGAGATTTTCATAAAAGGAGCCATCTGTGTATACGGGAAACCATTCAGATTCTGGGTATCTTGTATCAAAAGTATCAAGTGCATAAACCCTCAGAGCATCTATAGAGCTGTTCTTCTTAAAAAGATCATCTGAAAGTCTTAAATTTGCTTCAGACTGCTGAATACAATCAAATGGATTAGAGGGCTTTTTACAACTCCTGAAAATCAGCTGGCAATTCAAGGTTCTGTCTGACATCAATACAAACTGAACAAAAACCTTTTTGAGTTTTTAAATTTCTAGTGATTGCTGAATAATTAATCCAGTAGGGATTTCCAGTTCTAATTAATTTCTCGTATAGAATCATAGCTTTTTATTTAATGATAGCTTTAATGGGTTTACTATTTGTCAATAACAGCATAGCATTAAATGGTGTTGATTTAACGGCCCCAGTAATGAGTCGCATAACTTGATTTTTGTAATAGCTCTAGTTTTTGCACGACTTGCTCATTTGCCGTAATAAGTGGTTCACAACAGTAAGTAATTAATGGTAGGATAAAAGTTTCCAGTAATATTTAAAGTTGATCTATCACATCCCCAAAGGGATCCATTAAGGCGCTTTAAAACAGTCCCTCTTTTTAGACAGCGACTTGAAATGGATTCAATGTGTGACTTCAGTTTAGTTTGCTGTCGAAAGTCACTCTCAAATAATTAAACTTGTTTGTGTGCATTAGAGCAACATACGTTAAGTCAGGAAGCAGTGTTTGGTGAGTCAAAGAAAAGTCCAGTGGCTGTCTTCGGCGTCATTTTCGCCAAGGCTCGGAAGTTGGGCCTTAATGTTCTACAATGTTTCTCGGCCGAATGTCGGATTTTTGACTTTCTCCTTTTTCTATCTTTCTCTTTTCTTGCGCGTCATGACTGTGTGACTCGTAATTATTCGTTACATTAGAGAGTTTTTGCATACCGTACTTCAAAAACACGGTATTTTCTCCCTAGCGCGCGCATGCTCATAGGAAACTGCTCAGGCGTATCAGTAATAATGTTTCCTATGAGCATGCGCGCTAAAAAAATTAATTAATAGTTTAAAAAAACCAAAAAATCACGCTTTTAGAGTTAATCAAACTAAAAAGTAAAAAATAAATGAATAGTTTAAAAAATTAAAAAACACACTTTTAGAGTTAATCAAACTAAAAAGTAAAAAATAATTTTTAACATAAGAATAAAATGACTGACGAGAAAATGAATGTCAAAGTTCTAAAAGCGTGGGGCACATCACGGTTGCTGTCAAAGACAAGCAACCGTGATGTGTCTTTCACCTGCTGATTACCACACAAACAAATCCTACATATATATATATATATATATATATATATACACTCAAAAAGAGCAAAACATTATGACCACCTGTCAATAACGAGTTGGCCACAGCTTCAACCCGCCTTGGCACCACTTAATACCAGTTAAATACCACTTCCACCTGATCACGTGCTTTCCACGTCATCCAGGCGAGTTCATTGCAAAATGTAGGGGTGGCCATAATGTTTTGGCTCTTGAGTGCATATATATAAACACTTTCACAAGATGTATGTTAACTCCAGTGACACTCGTCGACGACGGCGGCTTCCTCCAGCGACCGTTCAGATGAAAAGTGAAATGCATTCAATTTCTTTGCTTTCGGGTACTGAAGGCTCCCCGTCTATCACCTTGTAATCGCAGAGGAGCAATGAAAACTTCCCCTATTCTACAGAGAGAAAAATTAGGGGACAAAAAATCTTCCCTCCTTTCCGCGCGAGAGTTGGCTCTCCTGTCAACTCATCGCTTCTTTCACCTGTGCTCATTTACTTACAAAACGTAAGCATTTATACGAGGCGATTCCGAGAAATTCTTCTTCTGGAGTCGTGCATTTATTGAACCACGTTACTTACTGAAGATAGATGGAAGCAAGAAATGGTATTTTGGTTACAACTCTGATCATATAAGTAAAGCGTTACAAAAAAAGTTCCTGTAAATGACTATTTGATTTTTAAATCCCTTTGGAGGGAAATATGGCGACAACAAAATTTATTAATAGAATATATTAGAAAAAAATTAAATATTTTGAATATTTAATTACATTTATTGACAGCAAAAAAAAAAAAAAAAAAATTAATTAATAGTTTAAAAAAAATACGCTTTTAGAATTAATCAAACTAAAAAGTAAAAAATAATTGTTAACATAAGGAACATGAGATAATAAACCTTTATATTTTATTGTCGTCAGTCCTTGATAAGTCTACAACGTTTAAATTAAATCTGATCGCTTAAAGTAAAGGCAAAATCGAGCCCAAAGAGTCAGTTACAAACAAACAAACATACAAGTGAAACTAATAAAAAGCGTATTAATAATAAAAAAAAATGAACGACTTGAAAACCGTCTCGTGATAGTTGAGCTTTTTCTCTCCTCGTACCCAAAAGATCTCCGAGCTCTCACTGAATGCGCTGAAGGACAAAGCCACGCGAGGTATGCATGTGAGAATCATGTCTGCCCCAAACGGGCAACCCTGGTGCGCGCTTCGTCGCATAACTGCTCACTTTGCATTATAGCATACACGATGAACATACGATGAACGAGTCAAATTAAATGAATTCTTATCAAAAGGCAATAATCCATTAAATTCTCAAAAGGATGATGTCATTTTGTGGCTAAGGGTTCCGAGATAGAATGAAAAACCGAAAAAAAAAAAAAGAAAAAGAAAACTTTTTATTTATTTCCATTTAAAATCTGTTTATCAATTAGGATTAATGCTTTTGTTTATTGAAATTGTTTCATAATATCATCCATTGGCATACGGTTTTGACGGCACATACGATATCAATTTTCTAACTCATTTTAAGTCCGCCATTTTAAAATTCCAATGAAATAGGAGAAACATGAATGGTGCAGATTTCAAATGATCAGAAGGAATTTTTAAATTGAAGAGGCCGTATCGTAGCTGAAGAAAAGACATAAAACAAAAACATCACGCCTCTCGCGAGCTGCATTGGGAGGAAAATTGCAATTAAAAAATAAAAACAAATCTCTAATAAAATTGCTCAAATTTCTCTCTGCAGCTGCTGCGACGATTTTCTTAAAGTTTTAAATGAGACTTCGACGAGATTTCACGACGCAATGTATTTCGAATTGATTACGATATGCTTAGCTTTTCGCATTCTTCGGAAACTTTTCCCGCCGCTGAGAGGGCGGGCGGCGGCGGCAGAGCGGCGGACGAAGACGGGGGCGGCCGGTGTGCGTGGAGAGAGGCCGCCCCATCTACTGCACCCGCCGCTTCCTGTACTCGGAGGGCGGCCTCTCCGAGTTCGTCGTCCTGCGCCCCCTCACGCCCCGGGGAGACGACGGAGCGCCTCTACCGGGACTGCCTCAGGGATCTCTCAAGAAAGAGAGGATTTTTTCAGTAAATTAGGAAAATTTTTCCTTTTTGTTTAATGAACCTCATGTATCAATCTTTTATGTAATTGAGTAACTGAATTTTAATTGAATATCAATTGGTGAAATTGAAATATTAAATTATTTTTAGATCCAATTTTGACTGTTTTCAATTCCTTCTATTAGCTCACACTCTCCCTATATACCATATCTTGTTCACATTTTCAATCGTTCATAAAATACTTTGAATTCATCCACTCGAGTTCAAATACATTCGTTTTGAACTTGTAGTAGATGACACTGGATGTAAATACAGTTTTTCAAATATTAATTAATTCATTAAATTTAAATAACTAATTTTAGTTTTTTTTTTTTTTTTTTCGATTTAAATTGCATGTATCTATCAATAGAGGGCCAGATAAACTTAAAACAAATGAAAAATTATTTATAAAGGACTTTCTGCAATAGAGTGAAAAAAAAAGTAGGAATTGACTTAAGAATTTTTTTTTTTTTATTTACTCGTTTTTCGGTTTCTTATTACGGCCTGGCGATAAACCGCCAAGGTATGCCGACAGACAGCCAATAATTGCACCCAATTAAACGTCATATGTTGATTATTATCTTAGATGATATACTTTTGAAAACTTGGCACCTGGTCTTAGCGCAGTCTTATAACAGGGGCCTCATAGCCGGTACCACAATCGGGTTCAAATCCCGGAGGTACCATGGATGTTTGTAGCTGTTCGGAATCCAGTTTAAGCCGTAGATCCCGGTCTCATAGGACCGTAGAGCGTCACAGAGTCCAATCAGATCACCCACATCTTTCCCAAACTGTAAAGGGACAACTCAACTCTAGGCACAGTGATGTATTGTAGTAAATTATTAATAACAGGGCAGTATTATCTTGCAAATATTTATATTTCGCCAAACCAGTAAGTCTATTTCTTTAATAATATTTTATAAATAAAATGTAAGGAAATTAAAACTGCTTTCATTATGGCATTATGAATTTAAAAGTGTAGAACAAATTCTAAATAAAATCTGCATATGAAATTAACGTTACAAATTTATCTGAATTGAATGGAATTATCCAAATGTGTGGCATCTAAAAGCCTTAAAATAATGAGAGAATATTCATTTTTGTAATTGAGATACATTTAAAGTCAGTTCAATAATATGATTTAAGTAGGAAATATTTGGTGGCTGCCTCTTTTGGTTATTATTTGTGGTGCCATCTGTTGGCGAATGTATTAATTTTTTTTAGCAAAAATAAATAAAGACTAAAATTTTCGAATCTACTAAATTTCTTTATAACGACAAATTCATTAAAGTAAGTACTAAAAAATTATTATCATATATTATTTTCATTTTATTAAAATTACTTTTTAATTAAATAAAATAACAAATAATTATGCAAGATTCGCATGTCTGGTTTTTTCGTTGGCTTTTCGGAATTTGAATTACTTTTGTATTTACATTTTCAATTAGTTGATCCATCTGTAAAATATTTTATACTAAAATACTCTGTTGGTTTTAAGCGTACCATATCAAACATTTCCGTACCATACTAAAAACAAACAGCATCATACGACTTTGAAGATGGTACGTATCTCAGAAGTAGTGATATCTCAGATAAAAAAAAAAAAAAGGAAAGGTAAAGAAACCAAGAAAAATATAGAGGCATAAAAGGCTTATGCAATAACATGAAATAAAATATATTATATAAGTATAATGGTTTTGAATTATTTGTGGGGCCATCTATCGACAATTGTTTCGATTATTTAGCGATATTACATCGATAAATTCCTTAGATTAATTATTATTAAAATAAATATTATTTTCCAAGTTAATAAATTTATTTTTAATTAAATAAAATGTTCAGTAACTTTTTATGTAAGATGTCTATTAAAAGATATTAATTAAAATTGAATTTTTAAAAAAAAATTAATAATTATGTTTTTTTTTTTCCTAATGCAGCTGGCAAATACTTAGACCACGATCCATATGCCATAAGGGCTGTTACTCACTTAGCTCTACCCAGGGGGAGTGTAACTTGAAGATAAGCTACGGAGCGGAGTAACAATTCCCCGCAACGCTCTATAATTTTATTAGACCGAGACCTACGGTTTAAAGTGGATTTTGATCCGTTGTAATTATCCATGCTACCACCGGGACACGAGTTCGAAACCAGTGGTATCGGGAGCTGGGCCTCTTCACACACTAATGGCCATTAAAATTGCTACACCAGGATGAAATGCAGATAACAAAATGATATTTCTTGAACAAATATATTATACTGGAAACAACAAGTGATTAAATTTTCAAGAAATTTGGGTGCATAGATCCTGAGAAATCAGTACCCAGAACAACCATCTCTGGCAATAATAACAGCACCCTTACGCTTGGGCAATGAGTCTAACAGAGATTGGATGGCATGTGCAGGTGCAGAGGACCATGCAGCTTCAACGCGATGCTACAGCTCATTAACCGTAATGACTAGCGTATGGTGACGAGCCAATCGCTCGGCAACCATGGACCAGACGTTTTCTATTGGCGAGAGATCTGGTGAACGTGCAGGCCTGGGCAACAGCCGAACATTTTCCGTATCAAGGAAGGTCCGTACAATACCGGTAACATGCGGCCGTGCATTATCCTGCTGAAATGTAGGGCTCGATTAAAGGATAGAGAAATGTAACGTGCACTGTTCAAAGTGCTGTCAATGTGAACAAGAGGTGACCCAGATGTGTATCCAATAGTACTCCATACTATCACGCCAGGTGATGGGCCAGTATGACGATGACGAATGCACGTTGCCAATGTGCGTTCACCACGATGCCGCCAAACACGGATGCGAGCATTTTGATGCTGTAAACAGAAACTGGATTCATCTGTAAAAATGACGTCTCGCCATTCGGGAGGTCCATTCGTCGTTCATCACACCGTTGAAGACGCTCCTGTCTGTGACTCAGCGTCAAGGTAGCCGCAGCCATGGTCTCCGAGGTGAGAGTCCATGCTGCTACAAACATCGTCGAACTGTTCCTGGAGACACTTGTTGTCTTTCAAACGACCCCAATTCTTGACTCAGGGCTCGTGACGTGGCTGTACGATCCATTAAGGCCATGCGAGTAACATGTTTGTCTTCTCGGCTGCCAGTGATAGGGGGCCGTTGAGATCTAACACGGCGTTCCATATTACCGTCCTGAACTCATAGATTCCATATTCTGCTAACAATCATTGGATCTAGAACGACGCGAGCAACAATACTGCGATATTATAAACCTCAAACCCGACAAACAATTCGACCTTTATCAATGTCAGAAACGTTCTGATACGCATTTCTGCTTCTTACACGAGGCATCACAATAACTTTTCACTAGGCAACAACGTTCAAATTCGATTTGTGTATAAGAAACCGGCTGAACAATTTCCTCGTTTAAACATATCGTTGGTGTCGCTACCGACGCCTGCTTTGTCTGAATGCGCTGAAAACCCAATCACTTGCATATCACAGCACCTTCTTCCTGTCGTTTAAATTTCACGTCTGTAGCATGCCGCCTTCTTGGTGTAGCAATTTTAATGGCCAGTAGTGTGTTAGAGTAATGAAAAAGAGCATACAGAAGGGAATGACATGCAGTATGAAAGCCATACCAAATCATTTTTTATTCGTCAACATTAAGTGCACCATGCTGACTTTCCCTGTGTACAAGAATATTGCATCCGGTGTAGGAAGCTCTCTATGAAGGGAGACGGTCGCCCACGCGCGGATGACCTCGCCGCGGCCAAAAATCACACCGAATGAGGAAGTCACCTTGATTGGGCAAAATTCCTAATAGGTATGGGACAGATGACTTTGGGTACCAATTTTCAATTCCTTCTATTAGCTCGCATTCTCCCTATATATATATATTGTTCAATCGTTCATAAAATACTTTTTATTCATCCACTACAAGTCAAATAAATTTTTTTTTGAACTTGTAGTGGATGACACTGGATGTTAATGCAGTTTTTCAAACATTAGTTCAGTAATTAAATTTAATTCATTAATTTTTAGTTTTTTTAGATTTAAGTTGCCTATATCTATCAACAGATGGCGCCAGATAAACTTAAAAAAATGAATGAAAATTATTTATGAAAAACTTTCTGCAATAGAGGGGAAAAAAAGTAGGAATTGACTTAAAAAAATTTTTTTTTTTATATTACTTGTTTTTTTTTTTGCGAAATTCATCTCGCTATGTATTCTACAGTCTGTATATGACATGTGGGTCTATTTTTTTCCGTTAGTTTACACTATATATTTATTTTTCGGTTACCTTGTACTATAAAATTTTTAAATAATAATTTCTATGGAAAAATGATTTTCGTAATCATTTCTCTGAAAAAAAAAAAAAGAAAAGAAAGATGAGTATAGCTGTTAGACTAGCTGAAAATTACGCTGTTTTAATGTTTATAGACTTAATTTTTTGATAATTTATCTATACTCCTTTTCAAAATAAATTGAAGCATTGCATTTCTACATCTTTATTATATTTTCAGTCCTATTACGCCTGTCATATCAACGATATCTGAAAGATTTTCCAGCTAAAAGCAATGAAGCATTCATTTCTGAGCAAACACCCCGAACTCTAAGAACTTCATCCACAATCATGACGTATTGTGCTCATTTTTTTTTCACTCATTGCACATTGCATTGTACTCATTTCATGACTTTCCCATCCTTTTCAGACAGTTCAACCAAAGGACCGCCAGCGATTTCGGAGCTTCCATTTCTCCACCGACTGCCTCCGATCACGAAAACAAACTTTATTATATTTTCAGTCCTATTACGCCTGTCATATCAACGATATCTGAAAGATTTTCCAGCTCGTCAGTTTTGATGTCTCTGGGGCGAGAAACAAGTAAACATCGGCAGGCCGGTTTAAAAAAAAATCCTCGAAAAGAAAGAAAAAAAAAAATTGTGTTTAGTTGTTGATTATTTCCTTTAAGTGTTAAATTAGAATCTTAACGATATATTTTTTTACCCTAAAATTGTGGGTATGTTTCCGACGACGGAATCTTATAATTATCTCGTCAGTTTTGATGTCTCTGGAGCGAGAAACGAAGTAAACATCGGCAGACCGGTTTAAAAAAAATCCTCGAAAGAAAGAAAAAAAAAAAAATTTTGTTTTAGTTGTTGATTATTTCCTTTAAGTGTTAAATTAGAATCTTAACGATATATTTTTTTACCCCCTAAAATTGTGGGTATGTTTCCGACGACGGAATTGTTTCCTCGATCACTTTCAACGTTTCTCATTGTTTAATTTTCTTTTTTTTTTTTTTCAAGATTTTTTTTTCACAAGCTATTCGTATAGTTTTTATTTAATTTTCTTTCTTGAGCTTTTTTTATACATGTTATTTATTTAAATTTCTTTTCAACAGCTAATATTTATGTAATTGGAGCCTGATGGCCGAATGGGTCATGAAAGTTCGGTACCACCGGTTCTGCGTTCAGTACCACCGGTATCGAGTTCAAATCCAGGCGTTGCCATGGGTGTTTGTAGTGCTTCGGAATCCACTTTAAGCCGTAGGTCCCGGTCCTAATAGGATCGTAGAGCGTTGCGGGGGCATTGTTACTCAACGTCCGTGGCTTACCATCAAGTTACACGCGCCCCCCTTGGTAATGCAAAGTGAGGAACGTCTGAGCAGCGCTGCCTTAAGTGTTTGCCAGCTGCATTAGAAAGAAAAAAATATATTTATGTAATTTAATAATGTAAAATTGTTCTAAAAGGTTGTCTGGTGAAAGCAAAGAACAATTTCGTTTCAAAGTGAAAATGAGTTTATTGGAGGAGGGAACATCTCTTAGAGTTCTGTGGTTATTTTTGTTCATTTAAGATTGCCGTGGTGCGTTTTGTTCTTACATCAAATTCTAAATTTTACTGGTATCCTGTATGTCGGATAACAAAATTTCCAAAAATTTATTTTATTTCATTTACTATTTTTCAATTCCTTCTATTAGCTCACACTCTCCCTATATATATCTTGTTCATGTTTTCAATCGTTCATAAAATACTTTTTATTCATCCAATCAAGTTCAAATACATTTTTTAACTTGTAGTGGATGACACTTGATGTTAATACAGTTTTTCCAAATATTAATTCAGTAATTAAATTTATTCAATTAATTTTAGTTTTTTTAGATTTAAGTTGCATATATCTATCAATAGATGTCGCAAGATAAACTTAAAAAAATGAATGAAAATGATTTATAAAGGATTTTTTGCAATATAGTGAAAAAAAGTAGGTATTGACTTAAAATTTATATATATATATATATATATATATATTACTTGTTTGTGTGTTGCATCCCACGATCACTGACGGGAGGACAATGCCTCACGGAAGGATTTTTAGGGCTAACTGTTCCACATTTGCAGGAGAAAACTGCCAGAGGATCTGTCGATGCAAGACGCTTTTTGTCACAATCTTCACCGAATCTCCGCGTCCGTTGCTGCCGGTCCGATGGTCTGGGATGTACCGAAAGGAAATGAATAGTGAAAATCTTTTTGCTCATTTCTTTTGGTTGCAAACACAGCCTGTATTTTTTTTTTTTTTTTTTTTCCCATAAAAATTCAATAAAACCTCTAGAGAGGAAACATAATTTTGTACGAATACAAAGTACAAATTAGTACGAATTAGTTTAAAAGTACGAATTAGTTTAAAAAGTACGAATTAGTTTAAAAAGTACAAATTAGTTTTTCAGAAAATACAAATTAGTTTTCAGAAAATACAAATTAGTTTTCAGAAAATACAAATTAGTTTTCAGAAAATACATTTTCTCTTTACCTACAATGTAGTATGTGTTTTACGTCCAGTATTAACCACTCGTCAAATAGTGATAACATAGGTTCGAGAAACTCAATTTCGCTGGTGGCGTGTACTGCAACGACTGGTTTGAAAACGAGTAGAGTCGGTGGAGATTGGGACAGACGGACTTGCATCTACAATCGCACTGCCTGATTATAAATCAGTGTTTTCTGCAGTACGACTCGGTAAAAACAAACACAGTCCTCATGTGACTTTTACAGTCCTCTTGTCAGGAGCGACGAACGTCTCTTTGCTCGTCTGAGTTGAGCTGAGCTTCTTCGTCGAAGAACGCTTTCCGCGAGTGCTCACCGTCGAGCGAACACTCAAAAGCACTTTTACTGCGCTTAAAATCTGATGCATCCTGATGCAGTAAGTTAGAAAGGTGGATTTTAATGAATGCCCGTCTGACTCATCTGCTGATCGGAATGACTCTTGTGCAAAATTATTATCAAAGATTAATTAAAATTTTATGCTAGAAGTTGCTCCTTCAACGATAATGGAGGAATCAAACACAAAATCTCAGTTAAAAACATATATATATATAAAAATTTTAAGTTAATTCCTACTTTTTCTCACTCTATTGCAGAAAGTCCTTTATATATAATTTTCATTCATTTTTTTAAGTTTATCTGGCGCCATCTATAGGAAGATACATTCAACTTAAATCTAAAAAAAAACTAAATTTAATTACTGAACTAATATTTGAAAAACTGTATTAACATCCAGTGTCATCCACTATAGGTTCAATTCATCCAAACCAGGCATTTGAACTGGTGTGGATGAATAAAAAGTATATTATGAACGATTGAAAATTTGAACAGGATATATACAGGGAGAGTGTGAGCTAATAGAAGGAACTGAAAAAGGACTTTAAAATTCTATCAGCTCATCGTCCGCTTTCACTTGCCCATTAGAGGGCAGAAAACTTTTCAATAAAAATCATGAATAAAAAAAAAATTGAATTATTTATTCATTTAATGTAATCGGTCCCCTCGTTCAAATGAATGTTTTCTTAAAAAAAAAAAAAATCGATATCTTTTATCCAGAAAATTATGGGTATTGGTTTGAGGTGCGAAGTTTTTTGTACCTTTAATCACTTAAAAATTAAAATGTTTATTTAAATTTCCTTCACGACCTAATAGTTAAATAATATACAATTGCTCCAAAGATCGTCTGTTGAAAGTAAACAGAATTTTACTTAAGGGATGCATTTTTGTTTTATTCCACATATTATGGGTCACCTGCAAGAGGCGGCCGACTGCAATATGTTTTCCTTCTTCATTTTAATTTCTTGCCCAGCGTAATCTCACGTGAATTGTTTTATCCTAAAAATAATTTCGAAAATAGTTTCAGGTGTGCTATCACCAGTAGAGGAGTAGTTTCGCGAACTATTAGGGTGCTGTGAATCTGTATTCCTCGCAACACCGATAGCGCTCGTAATAACCTTCATAATCTAATGGCATTTTCAGCTAAAAAGCAATTAGAATATGAAAGTGTTTTATGGTTGTTATGTATTTTTTTAGAGTGTGTTTTAATTTCTGGCATTTTTTTTTTTTTTTTTTTTTAAAAAACATTATTTTTAGTCTAATTTTATACACTCATGTCCATAAATTAAGGATAATGAAGTTCAGGCAAAGAAAGAGACAGAAGCAAAACAAATTTGACTTATTTGTAAAGTCTATTTATTAAACAAAAGGTAAAGAGCAAAAAAAAAAGATGCTATATGTTTGACATAATTAATAAAAATTGCGATTTTTACTCCCTGGAGCAAATTTCAAAAAAGAACCTATTTACAAAAAAGCATTATAACATGGTTAGTATGATGGTTAATATGGAGCATGTCTCCCGGACGATGCAATACAGACCTTACAACGCCTAGGCATGCCGAGTATCAAATTATCAATCTGATCGTGGGGAATATTACACCACTCATCAAGCAATGCCCTCCGAAGTTCCGGTTGACCGGTGGGAGGGGTTTGACGGGCTGCAATTCGTCGGCCATGCATATCCCACACATGCTCTATTGGGATTCAAGTCCGGTGAGTATGCTGACCAATCCATACGGGTGATATACTCCAATTGAAGGCATTCGTCTACAATGTTTGCACGGTAAGGACGGGCGTTGTCATCCATAAACAGAAATTCAGCACCCATGGCGCCCCGAAACAAACGTACATGTTGTTCCAGAATGTTATCCCGATAGATGTGGCCTGTCATCGTTACACTCTGAACATGCAGGTCAGTTCTGGAACCAAGAATAATTCCTCCCCAAACGTGCCACCCTGCACCACCGTAACGGTGTCGTTCAATGGTGTTCTCTTGGTGGTAACGAGTACCTGGAGCTCTCCATATGAAAGTCCGGCGAGAATCAGACTGCAAACTAAACCTGGATTCATCGGAAAACATAACACAAGACCACTGTTGCGGTGTCCACAATGCATGCTCTCTACTCCAGGTTAATCGCAGGCGACAGTGAGTTGCGGTAAGTGGAACACATGTGACAGGCCTACGAGCATATAGACCAATGTGCCCTAAGCGTTTGTACACAGTCTGCCTTGAAACTGTCGTACCGGTAGCTGAAGAGAGCTGACGAGACAGGTCTGATGCTGTGCTCCGTCTGTTTCTTTTGGCAGTAACTGCTAAATACCGGTCCTCATTCGGCGTTGTAACTCGGGGGCGACCTGTGCTGTAACATCTACTCACATTACCATCATCTTGGAATAGTTGCCAAAGCCTGGAGATGACACTCTGGGCGATTCCAAGTTCCTCTGATACTTCCAGCTGGGTACGTCCACATTCCAGTCGTCCGATAATTCTACCACGTAAAAACATCATAAATGCTTCCTTTGTGCCATAACTATGCGGTTATTGCACTGAAAGGCTTTTAAAGCGCTTGTGAACAATTTTACTTCTTTGCCACCATTCCTTATATACCCCTCTCTTACACTCTCGTCATTGTGACGTACTATCCGCGTCATCTGGTGGTTTCCTGTAATTTGCATATTCTTCTTCAAGATGTGTGTGATAATTCTACAGGTGAAATTTTTATTTTAGAGTTCAATTTCTGTGTGATTCTGAATTACCCTTAATTTATGGACATGAGTGTATTTAGTACTAACATTATATATAGCCAACGCATGAGTGACCGATATACACAGTCCAGTCACATTAATGTGACCACCTGTCAAAAGCCATAATATACACTTTTTGTATATTCTGGCTTTAAGTGGAGTGTGTATTTAAGTGGTATTATTTATATACACTCCACGGCAATGTGCTGCCACCTGCATTTTGTGATTGGTTATCTCCCGTTGACGTCGAAAGTAGGTGGTGGTCACATTAATGTGACCACCACCTACTTTCACTACTAATTAATGTCATATTCTTTTTTAGTCAGAAGTGTAAACGTAAAAAAAAAAATAAATAAATAAATAAAAAAACACTTTTCTTGTCCATTTTTGTCCCATTATTACAAAGAATATTCATATAAATTATAAAAATATTCATGTTTTTTAATGTTTTATAATCTAATCTAAACAGTATTTTCTAAAAAAATTTCCACCAAACATTAATTAAACATTTACAAGTGGGGGATGCAGGCGTGTGAGCAACTTTTTCTTATCACTGTCAAAGAGACGTCACGGTCCACGCCGCCATTTTCGCATCACAGTAAAACGTCCTTTGAATTTTAATTTCGAAATGCACATCATAACGGATCCATCGAAGTCTCTTTTTTTTTTTTTTTTGCAGGAAAAGTTTCACCCCAGGCAATTTTTAGCATGCAGCAGAGCATTGATAACAAAAAACCGCGTATCCAGACATTCCAGGAGCTATTTTTCGCCATTAAGATACTTCTGGTGATAAAAATCTCATGAATTAGAGATAGAAAACGAAATTTGGAAATTTGCTCTCTCGGGGGATGTGCAAGATGCTCGCTCAGCATAGTAGGCTTTGGGTCGGTTTAGCTTATGAATTGCTGGCTTAAAATTGATTGAGAGTATTTTGTGCCCTACTATGTTATTTAGAATTCGCTAGTCTAAGATGCTTGGCCTTGTTACAGCTTTTTTCCAAATATTTTTTTCAACACTTAATGAAGGTAGATTTGAATTTTTTAATTGTTAGTATTTTTTCCAGTTAGTAATACACTTTTTCAATTCTTTCTATTAACTCACACTCTCCCTATATATATCTTGTTCACCTTTTCAATCGTTCATAAAATACTATTTATTCATCCACTCAAGTTCAAATGCATTTTTTTTTTTAACTTGCAGTGGATGACACTCGATGTTAATACAGTTTTTCAAATATTCATTCAGTAGTTAAATTTAATTCATTAATTTTAGTTTTTTTAGATTTAAGTTGCATATGTCTACCAATAGATGGAGCCAGATAAACTTAAAAAAAAAATGAATGAAAATTATTTATAAAGAACTTTTCTGCAATAGAGTGAAAAAAAAAGTAGGAATTGACTTAAAATTTTTTTTTATATTACTTGTTTATATGCGTGTGTCTTTTTTACGTACGCAAATGCGTTCTCTTTATCTATTTATAATTTCGAAAATATGAGTGTGAGCAGTGCAGATGGGAGCGAGCTCATGACTTTCATTTAAATGTGCGCACTATTAATCCTTCATTTATATTTCGTGGTCACCCAGGCCAGTTTTTTTTTTTCCTAAAAATGTGGCATTTCAATGAATCGGTTTCACTGTGGCGCCTGAATGCGCTTCTTCTGGTTTACTTTCTTAAATATTCATCGAAGTGACGAAATTGACACATTCAACTGATGAGCTAACAAAGAAGATTGAATTTTAATTTATAATTTGTTTACGCAATTTTTTTGGAAATTAAATTTCTATTTTTTTTTTTTTTTTCCTATGTCCTTTTTTAACATACACTCAAGAGCCAGAACATTGTGACCACCCCTACCTTTTTTGCAATGAACTCGCCTGCATGACGTGGAAGGCACGTGATCAGGTGGAAGTGGTATTTAACTGGTATTAATCCATGCCAAGGCGGGTGAAGCTGTGTTGCGCGCCAAAGGTGGGCCAACTTGTTATTGACAGGTGGTCATAATGTTTTGGCTCTTGAGTGTATTTGAACCCAATGGCTGCTTTGTAAAAACTATTAATGTATGGAATTTGGACTTCAGATACTTTTTCTATCGCTTACAGTTCACACGTTCAGCTTTCATAAATGCTTAATTTCGGTGAGCAGGAGTGACGTGCCTGCGCTGTTTCTTAAAATAAATTGAAATTATTTTTTTCATTTAGTATTGCTGTTCTATTGCAGCTGGCAATACGGAGACAGTTCATCTTTATGCACCGCTCTTACTCATGGAACACTATCCAGGGGGCACATGTAGTTTGAAGATAGGCTACGGACGCGGAGTAACACTACTCCCACAACGCTCTAATATCATATTAGATCGGGACCTACGGTTTAAAGTGGATTCCGAACCACTGCAAACATCCATGGCACCGCCGGGACTCGAACCCGAAACCTGTGGTACCGAACGCCAGAGTACTAGCCACTCAGCCATCAGTCCCCATTTTTTTTTCCAATTTTTTAAAAAATTTAAAAGTTTCCATTTTTGAAATTATTTTTAAAAACGAAAATTATTATTATTTTTTAAAAAATTAGGAATTGGAATTATTGATTAATGAAAATGAATTGTAAAATTATTTACTTCATAAACCGTTTAGCTGAACTTTATTTACGATGAAATGTATGAATGCGTAAAAATAAGATAAGAAAGACTAAAATTATTGTCAAATTGGGTCCTTGCTGGCTTTGGTGATTTTATAAAACTTTTATTCATATGTCTCTTAAATTTATTTCATAAATATTGGTTTATATTTAATAATTAAAAAAAAACAATTTTCTAACAATTTTGGAAGATAGAGAAGAATTGATTTTATGTGGAATGTAAATTATAATAAAAGAGGACTTTTTTTGGGAAGAGGTGTTTATGCTGGGAGTGAGAAAGATAGATCAGTAGGCAGGATAATCCTTCCACTGAGATATCTCTATCCTTTTAATTCCTAAATTGAGTGGGGCAATAGCTTTTAAAATTTTTTAATTTATAAGAAAAAAATTTTAAAAAATGATATCTCCCGTTGAAACTTTTAATATTATTAACTCACAGTAACTTCATGCACTTTTAGGAAAAATATAATGCACTATTCAGAAAAATTCATGTACTTTTAGGAAAAATATATTCAGAAATAGTTTTCCTTATTCAAATGGAGATGGAAAAGGAATTTGATGTGAAAATGCGTAATTTAGTTGACGGACCTCTGTTTGTCGCCTAACTGCGTACGATCGGCTGTTTGCATGCATTGTAGCAAGGTTCAATAAAACGGTGTGCATCAAAACTCAAACTACAAGTGCATGCTGTCATGCTGCTACTACTTGTTGATTCAAACCACACACACGACACCTAAATGCTTTTGAAAGCAACCTTATAGTATTTTATATACATTTCAGTATTTTATGGTTAGTTTTGAATGAGTGCAACTGTTAACGGGTTTTTATTTTGTTATATATTCATTTTATATTTTTACTTATTTATTTTATTTTATATTTTTATTGACTTTTGCTTTATTTTTTGAATTTTACCAGCCTACTTGCGGTTTTTATAAAAATCGCATTGCCACTTATAACTAATTATTAGTTATTAATTAATTTTATATTTAGTTATTCTTACATTATTTTTAGTGTTTGTTATTCATATATTTAGTGTTTAGTATTTTATTACACACAGTTTAGTATTTCTAAGTTTTTCGCCAAGGTCCTGAATGTTTACTTGAAATCACCAAATTGCAGAAAAATCTTGATTTTGGAGTCTACCTGAAGAGACGGAATGGGTGACCCAAAATCCATTTGTGTTATTGTTTTACTTGACCCTCCGAAGCACCTGCTGCTTTTGCTTTGAATAGAAGCATTCATCGGACGCGCCGCCCACTAACTTGCATTTCGAACCCGAGATGGGCGAACCGTGAACGATATTCTCAAACAACTTAACTCCAATGAGTGTGAAAAGAAAAGAAATCTCGAGAAATCACTCAGAAACAAGTAATAAAAAAAAAAAAAAAATTTTTTTTTAAGTCAATACTTTTTTCACTCTATTGCAGAAATATCCTTCATAAATGATTTTCATTCCTTTTTTGTAAGTTTATCTGGCGTATTGGTAGATACATGCAACTTAAATCTAAAAAAAACTAAAATGAATGAATTAAATTTAATTACTGAATTTATATTTGAAGAAACTGTATTCACATCAGTGTCATCCACTGAAGTTCAGAAAAAAAAAAAATGTATCTGAACTCGAGTGGATGAATAACAAGTATTTTATGAACGATTGAAAATTTGAGCAAGATATATATAGGGAGAGTGTGAGCTAATAGATGGAATTGAAAAAAGAAGAACTGTTATTTATTGAATGGCGAATAACTGCAATGAGCAACGCTTGAGCTGCCGCGAGGACGCTGTTGCTCCTCCCCAGAAGGCGACCTGCTTTCTAGAACGATCGAAACATGATCGTATGCATCACATTGATTGCTGAGGCATGTCCTCCTAGACAGGCGAGTAGAACTGTTTCCTAAATGCCACACTACGAATCAAAATATCTCCGTGTAATGCTTTATCAGTAGCAAGTATTGAATACAGATGCATTAGTATAAGTTGGCTACAACGATATTATTGCTACAAACAATATTTTTAAACATTTTACTTGTCATGAGTGGCATCCCTCGTCCAAAAGATCAGTTAACAAATCATCTTTTTTTCAAAGGGGTGGGAAGGCAGAGACTCTTTGCGCAAGACCTTTCTGCATAACTTGCAAAGCTATGCCTTCGAAACAACACAACTTTGCAACCAGCTTCTGACTGTCGCTCCACATCAGTACCAGCAGACACAGAGCGTCTAACACAGAGCGTCGATTGTAGCGGAGGCGAAGTTGAGGCTGTTGGGAAATCTGACGTTGAGAGATCTGCAGCGAAAGTGTGCGCTGAATAACTCTTTTTAAAATATTAGTTTCCGATGCTGGGATTTTCGTTTATTTTAATTGTTTATTTATTCAATTCCTACTATTAGTTCACACTCTCCTTATATATATCTTGTTCAAGTTTTCAATCGTTCATAAAATATTTTTTATTCATCCACTCAAGTTCGAATACATTTTTTTTTTTTAACTTGTAGTGGATGACACTGGATGTTAATGCAGTTTTTTCAAATATTAATTCATTCATTAAATTTAATTAACTAATTTTAGTTTTTTTTAGATTTAAGTTGCATGTATCTACCCATAGAGGGCGCCAGATAAACTTAAAAAATGAATGAAAATTATTTATGAAGGACTTTCTGCAATAGAGTGAAAAAAAAAAATTAGAAATTGACTTAAAATTTTTTTTTTATATTACTTGTTTTTTATATTAACCTAATCGCCTACTTCATTATCTATCTCTTCTCCAACCTAATCTCGTATTTTGATAAAAATCACCTCTATCATGAAAAGAATTCAGTCCGAGGGTTTACTACGGGTTTTCGGACTTCTCCCCCACAGCGCATGCCTCCGAAAAGTTTTCCTGAATGGCATTGGCCTATGGAATCAAAGGAAAAAATCAATGTAAAAGAACTCGTGTAAGAACCCAATGTAAAAAAAAAAAATATTTCGATCGTCACGAGAAATATTTACAGGGAATGAAACATTTTCCATAAATATTTGTCTTTTAAATTGAGAAAATAATATGATGAAAACCCTTCTACAGGAGCACGCAATTTGCCTGCTTTAACTAATCACAATAACAACAAAACTCTTCAGAAACAAGCGAATTTAACGTGTAGTAGATTCCCCACAATACAAGTGATCTTCTCTTTGTGGAACAATACGAGGAAAAAAAGCCATCCGTGGATTTTCAACAGAAAAATAAGTATGAAATCGGAAGGATTTGCCTCCTAAGAAGAATCAGCAGAAATATTTTACGGGGTTAAGAATTCCTTTTCAAATGAAATGCTATGGAGATGCACAAATTTTCTCTCTTCTGAAAGTCAACTGTCATAAATCAAAAGTGAATCGAACCCGTCAAAGCATTTATGTTTCTTTCATTTTCTTAAACTTACTTTTTTATTCATTATGTTTTAAGCTGTAAAACACTTCTTTTTAATGGGAAAATTCCTAGGTTTATATTGAAGATTTTCATTTAATGTTACTAATGTGTTCGTGAAGTGTGGTTATTAGAATAATTGCTTTTTCTCCTCCATGTGTTAATTATATTAACTATCCCGGAATATTTCCTAAGAAATTGATAAATTTTGCTGTACTATAATGGTGCTTTACTATAATTGAAACCTTTTGCCTATTTTTTAGAAATTTTAATATTGCATTTAACTATTATGCGGTGAATTTCATTCATATTTCTTGACCGGAGCAAAACTTCTTTGGTAAATACAGTCACACATGAATGCAATAATACTAATTAATTTCATGTTTTATAAAAATAGTTGGGGCTTCTTCTTCTTGAAATATGATATAAATAATGAAAATATTTTTAAAATTTCCCTTAAATGTATCTTTATGCATTGATGTGTAATTTCTTTAATAATCTTCTCATAATTTGTTTTCTTTAGTACTCCGAAATTTTATTAAATTTAACTGATAATTATGTGTTATAATCCAAAGTATAAAAATTTATATTGGATTTTTTGGTCACCAACCTTTCCCATTCAACGATTTAATGAAAGTTCTCCGGGCAAATGTCTGATTTGTGAAAAGCATCGGAATGTCAGCATTGTTTACCATCACCGATTGAATTGGCAGTCTCAAATGCTAGTTGTTCGCTTGACTCCGCGACCAAGGTGTCTGTAGATTTCACTGTTGGGATTTGAAAGAGGCGCGCTTGTAACTGAGGTTTTGATTGAAAATCTAAACTGCGTACATAAAATCCAAAAAGAAATCGTTATTATTTATGCTAAATTAACTGCACTGTGCAATTAATTTTTGTTATAATAATGATATTTGAAATGTCGCGAACTATCAGTATAGGTAGAGCAATGTTTACATTTAAGAAACAATTCAGAAAGAAGTTCTGAACATTCGACTAGCCATCGCGTGGGCAATTGGCAAGCTGAATACGGTGGTGTAATAGGGGGTAAAAAAGCCAATATCGGAGGGGTTTTAATTACAATAAATATAATTTTAATTTTTAATCCTTAAAATTTTAAATTGCATAATATTAAAAGAAAATTAGATGAAAAAAAATTCCATACTAACTATTAAACTTTTCTTTGAAATTATCACAGTGCCTATGACCTAGTGTAACAGAGACCTAATACCTAATGTAACAGAGAGCACATTGGTTTAAATACAGTTCTCACTTTGTAATTGAAGAGACGTGATGAGGTTTTCTGCCACCGCTATAGGAAAAGACGATGACTGTCAAAACAAAGTTGAAAATAAATGTAAAATTAATTTTTCTAAATAGGAATTTTTGTAATGATATGCTATATTTCAAACGAAATTATACGGTTTCTAATTCATAAATTAATAATCATTAAATAATTAATTATATTAATCACTCATTATTTTATATTAAATCAAAGAGGAATACTTAATATACATAGGAATGCTTGTATATATATATTTTTTTGTTATTATTATTATTTTCTTATTTATTCATTTTCGGTTCAAGTTATTGTGAGTAAATGTGCGCTTGATTCAAACAAATGAATCCATTTTATAAGCTAAGACATATTAAATAGATAGTTAAACGAAAATTGATAAAATTTAAATTAAAACAAGTAATAGAAAATTAGGGTGCATGTATGCTGCCATTTATATAATTAATATTATTAGCGTCTTGTAAAAAATAATCTTTTTAAAAATCAATTCCTTCTTTATTTTTCACTCTATTGCAGAAAGTCCTTTATAAATAATTTTCATTCATTTTTTAAGTTTATCTGGCGCCATCTATTGGTAGATATATTTAACTTAAATCTAAAAAAAAAACTAAAATTAATTTATTAAATTTAATGAATTAATTAATATTTGAAAAAAACTGTCTTAACATCAAGTGTCATTCGCTACAAGTTTCAAAAAGTGCATTTGAACTCGAGTGGATGAATAAAAAGTATTTTATGAACGATTGAAAATTGGAACAAAATATATATAAAGAGAGTGTGAGCTAATAGAAGGAATTGAAAAAAATGTGAACTCACTCCAACACATTTTAAAATTCTTTAAATGGCAAAAATTAATTTAATTATATTCCGTTTAATCGAAAACCTCCGAGAATTTCAAAGTATCTCGTCTTCCCGAGGGGGCGCTGCTTGTTGGAATCAATATTTCCCGCCTCGCGGGGGTGGGGGTCCAGTTGAGCGCGAGATTTAGAGATCGGAGAACAGTCACTTCGCGTAGAATAAATGGAACTCTTGCCCACCAGAAATCCAATTTAAATTATTAAATTCCCTTTTCGATTCGGGAACTATCTAATAATTCAAAGAAATATTTATAGAATTCATCTTTTAACTTTTTTAAATTTTTTTAAAAACTAGAACTGTGCCAAAATTTTCTTCAAAATCGAAAACCTTTCTGGTAAGTTGCAGTTTTTTAAAATAATTAAAAAAATGTTTGAATTTAAAAAAGGTTTAAGAATATTTTTTAATTAGTTTGTTAAATGCAAATATTAAATGCATATTAATAGTGTTGAAAAGTTGGTTTTTAATGGATATATTTTAGCTCAACATTTAGCTTTTTTTTTTTTTCAAATTTATTAATTCTTTTCTGTCTTATTTCTAGACTTTTTTTCAAAATATCTTATTAAAATTAAAAAGAATTTACATTTTAAATCTTTTTTTCAATCTCTTAGTTATTTATTTTTTTATTTAAAATTTTAAACATTTCAAGTTAATACATTTTGGTACATATTTATTTATGATACTTTACCCAACTTTTATTTAATTCTTTTTTGGTTTAATTCTTTTTTTTTTTTTTTTTTTGCGTCTTCATACTTTAAAAGTAAATGTATTTGTAGATCTCAATTCTAAAAATGTTATTTTATTTAAGTGGTATATTTTATTTAAGTGGAATGTGACTTTGATAGAGTCATTTGTCATACGTAGGTTGGCTGGTTGTAGTTTTATGGCACAAGGGCCAGATTTGGCCATACTGCGCCAAACAACGGAATTTCTTAAAAAAGACTTAGAACATTCAAAGTGAAATAATGGCCGTATGCAACGGCAGGTAAAAACGAAATAGAACCAATAAGGGAAATAAACAAATGTTAGTCTAACTACACACACAATACAAAAACAATTCAAGAAACGATGTAAATCAAACTAAGAAATGGCAAAAAGCAAATAAGGAATGAGAGCTCCGAAGATGAAAACAATGACAAAAAATATACAACGGTAAATATATTAGAATAATATATAATAATGGGGTCTGTGATCTGGACGACAAAAAAGGGAAGACAAAAGGATGAAGGAAAAGATCGCTGGGAAACCCCGGGGTCATGACACCCGTACACATTTAAAGAAGATGCGCCCCTGAGGGGTTGTCATACGTAGTACATACAATGTTATGTAGGTTTCATCATGGCACTACAACATCATTTTGCAGCCACAATTTTCAAGACATTCTTTCAACGATAGTGTCTGTCTCCCTAAATACCATAGAAGGAAACTCCGGCCTATAGATTTAATCTGTCCATTCCTTATGCCGGTACACTAAGATTCCGCTATACTGGTTTTGCTATCGAGAGATTTCGATTCTGCTATCAGGTGGGCTGAATAGTACGTAGAAATTCTTTTTTCTGATAGAATTTGATTGTATCATTCAATATAGTCGCCTTCGAGGGCGATAAGCGTAATACAATTTTTCGATACCATTTTTATAGTACGATTTGTCTTTAGCCTCAAAATAGGCTTCTGTTTCGGCGATTGCCTCTTCATCGGCGAGAAATTTCTGTCCGGCGAGCATTCTCTTGAGGTCTGAGAACAGGAAAAAGTCGCTGGGGGCCAGATCTGGAGAATACAGTGGACGCGGAAGCAATTCGAAGCCCAATTTATGCAATTTTGCCATAGTTTTCATTGAATTGTGACACAGTGCATTGTCTTGTTGAAACAGCACTTTCTTCTTCAAATGAGGCCGTTTTTCCGCGATTTCCGTTTTCCCCAAACGCTCCAATAACGCTACGTAATAGTCGCGGTTTATGGTTTTTCCTTTTAAGATAGTCACTGAATATTATACCATGCGTATCCCAAAATATTGATGCCATAACCTTGCCAGCCGACTTTTTGCGTCTTTCCACGCTTTGGAGTCGGTTAATCACGTTCAGTTCACTCGGCTGACTGTCGATTGGACTCCGGTGTGAAATGATGGAGCCATGTTTCATCCATTGTCACATATCGACGCAAAAATTCGGGTTTATTACGATTGAACAGCTCCAAACACTGCTTAGAATCATCAATTCGTTGTTGTTTTGGGTCGATTGTGAGCTCGCGCGGCACCCACTTTGAACAGAGCTTTCGCATATCCAAATATTCCTTCACGATATGTCCAACACGTTCCTTTGATATCTTTAGGGTCTCAGCTATTTCAATTAACTTCACTTTACGGTTATCAGAAATTAATTTGTGGACTTTTTTTATGTTTTCGTCGGTAACAGCCTCTTTGGGGCGTCCACTGCGTGTATCGTCGTCGGTGCTCATTTCGCCTCGTTTAAATTTAGCAAACCACTTCTCTACATTTGATTTTTCTGGTGCAAAGTCCGAATAATGTTTATCAAGCCAAGCCTTGGCTTCAATAGTATTTTTTCGCCAAAAACAATGCTTTATTAACACACGAAATTCCTTTTATCCATTTTTCAAACTAACAAAAGTTGCTTCACTAAAAATGCTATAACTTACATACTAATAGTGCAACAGCTGTCAAATTTATACACGTGTCTTTTGAAGTTTAGGGCTAACTAAAAATTACATGGATTTAATACTAGTAGAGCCATCTATGTGTCAGCCTATGAACGTTTCAGCCCACCTGTTACAATAGACTTTTTTGGAATCCTTGTTCAAAGCATCTGAAAATGGCGGCCTACAAGTAAATTGAATAAACCATTTTGTCAGAAGTTTTAATTTAGTTTTGTTATGAAAATTTTTATGTAGCTTTTTGTGTGGGGGAGGGTAGGGCATAGAAATAGTTAAAAATGTTTCATTAATAAAACTAAGGCGTATTTTATTCGGGACTTAAAAACATCAATACTATGTTAAAAATATATATATATATATCTTTTGAGATAAATACAAGGGAAGCAGAATAAATTTGACAATTAAGCCAAGGTGAGAATGTCGGCTACAAAATCCTTATTTACTATAAAAAAAATCGCATCCGTTTTTTTTCCTTTTTTGCCGTGACTCACAGCATACCAATAAACGAACATAATGATTGGAAATAACGAGGAGCGTTGAATTCTGTCCTTGTTTGCCTGGTCGGCGCGAGGGCGCCTCTTTTAATTGCGAATTATGAAACATTTTAACCGGGCTTTCGAAGCAAAAGTAACGGATCTTGCTGGGTTTCTTCTTCTTTTCATTTTATATAAGGCAGCCAACTATCTCATGCACGAATTTTGTCAGGCAGGCGCTGCTTAAAATAAATGTAAGTGTACGCGAATACTTTACAATCCATTATTTAAAAGAATTGTATTTAAACTACCTTCCAAAACCGTTTCAATGGCAATTGTTAATGAATCCGATATTCAAAAATTGAGTTTCAATATATATATATATATATATATATTTAATTTGTTTAAATGTAATGTAGATCGCAATCGCAGCCACATTTTGATTTCAGTCAAGAATCGGGCAAAGGATCTATAAACAATAAATCCGTCAGGGCCATTCCCCTAAAAGTCCGCCGGGAAAGCACTTCTTCGGCGACACGGAGCAAAGGCAGACTTCCACCTGCGGGTGCTGCACCACGACCCTTCCGTGACGGCACGGGGGGTCTAGAGGTCGCTGTCGATCTAGCGGGACAAGAAACAACAGCAAGAATTCTAGGGAAGCTCACTGTGCGGCATCCAGGGTTATGCCAAAGATACCGAACAACGGTACGAGACATGACTCATGCAATGCAGAAGATGGCATTGATGATAATTCACGCTACAAAACATGGCAAGAAATGATGATAGATAAGAGATGATAAAAGAGAGAATAGAGATGATTTAAATTAAATTAAATTGAAATTATATGAGGCAATAAAAAAACTTACTCGTAAATATATACGCGTCTCATTTTGTAATGTATGATTAGAAAGAGATGACGCCCTACACATCTGCAGCTCCCTGAAGCAATGCGTTCCATCTTACTTTTCGTCAGTTGCTCAGTGTTCGAAGGAGTAAACTGTTCCTAGGAGGTCGCCCCCGATGAATGGAATGAACGAGGTGAAAGCAATTTACTCTTGTTTTCATGGACTTGTTCTGCAAATTTGGTTCCATATCCTTGTACTTTCAATCGGCCATCACCGCCGGCTGTAAAGACACTCCTACGGATAACATTATTGTTGCTATTATAATGATTCATTCAATTATAAAGATAATCGTTCTTTTCTTTTTTATTAAATCTTGTGACTATTTTATTGGACACAATAAATCCATCCGGCAAGTACACCACAATTTCTTCTTGTTCAAATCTCATTTTGAAATAGTGTGATCTTCGTATGTACAAGTTGAAGTTTAAACCACTTGCGTAGTTGCTCAAGTGCAGTTGAATTCGCGTGCTGTGACCTATTAAAGGGCCTCCGCTGGGAAATGCGGTGGCCGGCAAGAAAACACAGTGATTCAGTCTTAATTACTGTAGTTTGTAGAGGATCGGCCCATTAGATTCTGTGCAACTACAGTCTGTCTGACACCTTGCTCTACATCAAAATTGTCCACGACACAAAGAGACCGAGTTAAGAGAAACAAATCACAGTCAATACAAGTTCAAATAACATTTTTTGGAGGCACTTTAAGCCAATCAAATATTGCAGGAAACTTGAAAAGCTTCCAAGTCAAACGGTTCAAATGCAGCGGTGTAATAGGAGAAAAAAGTTATTTCGGAGGGATTTCAACAAACAAAAAATCTTCAAAATTTTTATTTCAAAACGACAAAAGCAATTTCAATTTTGGAGAATTAAAATTTTGAATGGAAAAAAAATTATAGGAACAAATTTTGCACTAAATATTAAATTGTGTTTCTATCAACATTGCTTTGAGGCGAATACTGTATGACTAGCACCTCGCAAAGCCCTCGATTCCTCGTCTATTCACCAGCGTCATTTAAAAAGCAAAGAATAATTTTAATGATGCAGATGAGACCGAAGTCCAATTCGGAACTTTTTTTACCCATTTATATTTAAATCATGGAGAAAGTAAAATTGATTGCTATAAAATTGAAAAAAAAAAAAATATTAAGAGCATCTTTTAAGAACCATAATCTGTATTTTACAAAAATTTCACATTAAATTATAATATTATTAACAATACTGCAAAATACTAATATGTAAGAAAAACTTGTGAGTTGAATCTAATAAAAAAAAAAAAATGGTTCAATTTTGAAACGTCATAAAATAAAAATCAATAAAAAATTATACAACAAAATACATACAAAATTAGTCAAAAATATCCTGTTTTAGAAACCGAAAAAAAAAAAAAAAATGTTAAAGAAAAGAAGCAAATAAATAGTAATTTAAAATGTTTCCAAAAATCTTAATATCCGAAAATTTTACCATTATTTCAAGTTCTATGGTGTAGGGATCTGAACTTGAGTGGGAAACATTAGAATAAGATGAACACCTTTTCAGCAGGGTAGTAGGTACTGCACACTAATAGATCCGAAATTCCAGCAATGAATACTTGAAAAGCAGTTTTCGATTATTGCGACCCGCGAGATCATCTATCACGGACGCTTTCCCTGCAGTTCCGTGGAACCCAACTCGATCTTTCCCAACAAAAAATGCCCCGCCTCGTGACGGAAAATATTAAAGAAAATGTTTCGAAAATTAACGACTCTATATTCCCATAAATCAACGACGCATCAAAGGAATCCCCCCCACACACACACACACAACGTGCAGCGATAAATCATTTTTCTTATCAATTTTTCAACTTTCTTTTTACTTTTATCAATTCATTATCAAGAGTTTAGAGTAAACAAAAAACATGATATTGGTTTTTCTCCTGATTCTGTATGGCAGGGTCTCCAAACTTTCCAGCCTTAGGGCCATACTGTTTACTCCAGTAAGTACCAAGGGGCCAAAACCATTTTAATTTTTTTCTGCCATTATCTATAATTTCTAGACCAGTCGCCGAGTACGTGCTCTGAGCAAGCATATACTTGCTAACTACAAACTGTTTTCAGTGAAAAATCACAATTACACAAATCTCATTAGTATTTTTTTACAACTGGATATATACCCCGTGGTTTCATACGCGTTAATTTAGCTTTTCCGTCCCTGATGGATTTTCAAAATAAAAATCATATGTTCGATTCAGGATATATACACCACAAACATCGATATACATACATATGTGATACTCGTTACCCCAACATAACTACCGAGGGTAACCACTAGTTTATAATGTTAATTGGATTCATTTCAATTATTTGTTAGTTGTTATGTAGTTAAATTTTCCGCGTATTATACTTGTCATTAAGCTTTATCTGGCAAGTCAATAAAACAGAGTTATTATCATTTTGTGCTTATTTATCCAAATTATTACAGCACCAATAAGCTATTCGCTGTCGCGGGCCGAATGGATGACACTGGCGGGCGAGATTTGGCCCGTGGCCGTAGTTTGGAGGCCCCTGTTGTATGGGATACTTTTTTAATTTTAACATAAAACTGTTCCAATACGTGTAAATTAATCATGTTAATCGGACATTATGAAGTTATAATTACAAGAGGATTAGATAGGTATAAATCAATTCCAAATGGTTTAATTTAAACTTGAGAACAGAGTAATGGAGTTACAGCAGTCTAAATTTGCATTTGTGTAGTTTTCTCCATTATTTCAATTGCGGGACGCGGCATAACGTAGAATATTAATAATCCTAAAACATTTACAAAATTTAATCAAATTCTATTGGAGATGAATATAATTGAATCCGGATACCCCTAAGGATTTTAATTGCAAGTAAGATTAGATCGCCATGAATCAAATTCAGATGGATTGTTTTGTTTTCAAAATAATTTGACACTGTAATTTATAAATTTGTATCAGTGGGGTTTTTTCACTTCAGTGGTTGGCTCTCAGACCAACACAACAGAAAACTTTCTTGAATGATATAAAAATCGACGTGATATGCAGATCCACACTCAACTGAGTAACAAATAGAAATGATGGGAAAGTCATACAAGGGCGAATTTGGATGGCCAAAGTCAAAACAATAAATTAATACTTTGGAAAGTCTAAATTGTTTATTTGTTAGTTGTCGCACCCACTGTACGGCGCAACAAATAAAATTCAACTATTGCAAATGAATTGAAAATTTAGATTTAATTAATATGTATTATACAAGTTTAAATATTTAAAAATAAAATTATAGATAATTATATATTGTTTTTATATTTAAATGTTTGCATTTTATTTTATTTCTTATATTTATATTATTATCAATAAATGCAAAAAAATAATTAAAAATTTAAATACATAATTATATAAAAATATTCATTGAGTATAAATTATTTTTTACATCGGGCTGAAATCCACGGGCTGGAATGCCCGTTGGGAAAAGAGAGAGACAAGAATAAAGATTATGGATCTCATGATCTATAATCTTTATTCATGCGTATCATAATTGCGTGAATCACTCATAAATGCGTAATCATATTTACTTAAACCTATAATTGCATAAATCACTCCATACATGCGCAATCATAATTACGTGAATCACTCATAAATGCGTAATCATATTTACATAAACCTATAATTGTATAAATCATTCATAATTGTGTAAATCACTGATAATTGTATATTCAAACTTATATTTATAGCAATATAATACATATATATATATGTGTGTTCCAATATTTGCAACAATTCAGAAAAAAAATTTTAAATAAAAAATTTGCGTTATCAAATATCTCAACACAATTCAATGTTTTCTTCAAAAGAAAAAAAAAAAGAGAAACTTTTTGTTCTTGCATCTATTTTTCAAAAATAAAAAACAAAATTAGTAAAATTTCTTAAATTTTCTAATTAATTAATTAAATTTTCATGATTTTTTTAATGTGTACAAAGATAAACTTGTACATAAAATTTTTGCGTATAACATTTGCGTATATCATAACATTTGCATTTGCGTACATAACATTTGCATTTGCGTATAACATAACATTTTTATTATTGTTAAAAATAGATCTGGCTTAGTGTTATCGTTATTAATATTTTGTGTTTGAAAATATGAAGCACAATAAAAGTCTATGACATAAGCAGAAATGTTTTCAATTTCTGCACTGGTTCGGCACCCCTTTTGTGCCATCGTCTTCGTGACGCGCAACTGTGCAGTGACCCTGTCGTCGACGCACTGAAGCAATGTCTCCCATCGCATAAAGATGTTAGCAATCAATCCAGGGCATGTACTGAGAGCACAAATACAGCACATCCAAAAATATTTAATATTTTCAAGTGCATTCACAATTTATATCCATGCTTTGGATAGAAACGAGAAAAAACCCATTGGTTTCTGCCAAAAAAATTAAATAATACCGCCACCAGCTTTTGAAGTCTTTAAGAAGCTACTCATCACGGACTTCAACTGCCCTAGGAAGTTGATATCAGTTATCTTGCAGACTCGGAACTAGCCATTACAGGGGATGAAGATGCTCCCAGAAAAGACCATCCATTGCAGAAATTGCCCCAACGCTTTCCTAACACCTAAGCATTCTAGAGTGTCCAGCACTCACTCCCCATGTTTTTGCAATTGGGTAGGGTGCCAACTTAAGAGAAGTCCTGTATAGCGACAAAGCGATACGATTTTGATGTTATATTTTAAATCCATGGACACGATAACAACAACAACAACCAACTTTTGAAGCAAACGGCCAAAAGTGATATAAAAAGCATAACAGCTTTGAAATTCAGTGCCATTCTGCTCCAGCATCAGTAGAAAGAACCACTCGACTTTCATGCATCATCAACGATTTGTAATAAAAATTTTATTGGCTGCTTCTTTTCCTGAACATCATCTTTAATTACAACTAAAATGGAAAGTATATCTATTGCTTTAAACAATATTTCATAAACATTAAAAGTAACGTTATCATGGTCCCAGCAATTTTGTATTTGATGCATAAAAGAAAACAGTCATGGGATATGATGTTTTTACGACAATTTTTTAATTGACAATAATTCCATAACAAGGAAAACTCAATTATTTACGTACAATTTTGATGGATATCGGCCCCCTCAGCATTCTTACAAAAGATATTAAATATATTAATCTGAAAAATATATTAATTACGCACAGTGCCAACAATGACAACATTTTCAATTTTAAATCAGCATAGACCCATGTTTATTAAATTCCTTCTATTAGCTCACATTCTCCCTATACATATCTTGTTCAAATTTTCAATCGTTCATAAAAACACTTTTATTCATCCACTGAAGTTCAAATACATTTTGAACTTGTAGTGGGATGACACTTCATGTTAATACAGTTTTTCCAAATGTTAATTCACTAATTAAATTTATTCAATTAATTTTAGTTTTTTTAGATTTAAGTTGCATGTATCTACCAATAGGGGCGCCAGATAAACTTAAAAAAATGAATGAAAATTATTTATAAAGGACTTCCTGCAATATAGTGAGAAAAAAAAAAAAAAGAATTGACTTTTAATTTATTTATTTTTTATATTACTTGTTTTAATTCATGTCATTTAACGTATAATTCCAATAAAGAACAATTAAAAATGATGTCCACTGTAAGAATTTCAAAATGTATTTCGAAGGATATACATTACAAAATAGTAACGATGTATAAACTGCTGCTGGCTTTTTGTGTCATGCTTTCGAACATGTGACACATTTATAGAACATATTCTACGTTAAATACAAAGCGTTTCTCGAAAAAAATTGAGGCACGATTCTAAATTCTAGAATTATAACATGGGCCAATAGTAAAAAAGTATTTTTTACAAAAGCAATAATTTTTCTGCATAATGGATAAATAAAATAAAATAAAAATATCTTAAATATCTCCATATTAAAAACCTATGATCCTTAAAATTTTGTAAAGAAATTTACTTTACAGGAAATCATTCATTTTTACAACTACAAAGTTACTTTAGAATTTTCCAAAATATTTAAACTCTTAATAATGAAATCGCTACAGAAGAAAATTTCATGACCAAAATAAAAGTTTTAACTTTATAAAAGTTAACATTTTAAAGTTTTAACATACTAACATTATAAACTAACTAACATTATAAAAGTTTTAACTTTTGAAGAATTAAAAAAGATATATTTTCATTTTTTTTAGAAATCATCAAATGCATTTTAAAAATGAATATCTGAATGAAAGAAAGATTATTTCCACAACTTTTTACTTTGTTCCATTAAAAATGTTTCGAAACGATTTTACGCGCGGGAAAAAAAAATTCCCTTATTATTTCCAAAATATTTTCTTTCTTTTTTTTTCTATTTAATGAAAAGAAAAACCGCGCAAAGTGACAATAAATCCATATACATCTCTTAGGAAAAGCTTTCTGTTCAAGAAAAAAGAAATAGAAAATGTTTCGGTAGAACGCATTCATCTCAATAAATAATTCATGAATTATGAGCGTATGTTGGATCCCATTCGAAGAAAAATATTCGTTTTTAATTTAGAATCAATGAGTTTAAAAATAAAAGTAAAGAAAAAAAATTCGAAATTTCCGTTCGAGTTTTGCTGTCGCAGCTGGCAAGGAATAAATATTTCAGAGGATATTAGTTTTTCTCATTATTTTTTAAAGAAAAGTTATGGATTGTCTTAATTAAATTGGCGTGAAAAATGTACAACGAGTTTTCGTTAACTAATAATTTTTCAAGCAAATTAGTTTTAAATTATTTTTTATTTTTTTAGGCTTTTAATAAAACGTATATAAATCCAATGAGCATGAAATAATTAGAAATAAAAATTTGATGTTTTCTTTTTCATGATACATTGCACACTGTTTTCATTAGATGCGTTTGTCAAAAAAATTTTTATTTATTACTTGGGAATTTTTTCTAAAATTTGTTTTATAAAATATAGATTGAAGAAATTTGTTTTTAAAAAACAAATTTATGAATTAATGACATTTTAACGGATAAATTGATGATTTATTGAAATTTTTCAAGGAAAATATTCAAAATAGATTTGAATTATTTTTTGTAATCAACACAAAAACAAATCTCTATTAAATACCAAAACTCGCTGTAGATAATGGTGGTAAAATTAATTGATGCGTTTTCGTTGGAAAAATTTTAACTTGCAAACATTTACAAAAAAAAAATGCGTTTTAATTCTCCGTGTTATTCTGCTTTTTATTAATTTTAAATATAAATAAATAGATACATTTGAATTTAAAAAAAATAATTTCTATGTATTTTTTTTTAATAAATTAACAAGGAGTAAATAATTGAGATAACCATAAATACCTTTCACGAATATACCGTATCAAATTACATAAATAATTTTTATTTGTTTCACACAATGTGTTGTCGTCATCAATTTTAGTATTTACGATTAACTATAAAAAAAATATGCTGAAGTTCAGCATAATATTTATATACTTAGAAGCATTTTATTGCTAAACAAAATAAATTTTTCAATTTCATACTTTGATAGATTATCGTGAGTAATAAATAATTTATGTAAAATAGAAAAAAAAAAAAATATGGAAATAAATTGCTTTAAAAATTAAGGAATTTAATGTAAAAAATTAAAATAATAAACATCTACCCTTTATGTGTTAAGTCAGTGTAATTATTGCTAAAGTGGTATGCAAATCGTATGAAAAGCTCCCAAATAAAATGGACGAAAAAGTTTAACTTCGCAATAGAAAATTTCACAACAAAACAATAATCAAGATACCGATTCAACAAGATATCGATTCCAAGACGAATGCAAACGAAGACTCGACTGCGATTGTGACAATTTTAGTCTCTATTTTGCTAGAAAGTGGGGACTGAATGGCCGAGTGGCTAGCGCTCTGGCGCTCGGTACCATAAGGTTCGAGTCCCGGCGGTGCCATGGATGTGTAGTGGTTCGAATCCACTTTAAACCGTAGGTCCCGGTCCTAATAGGATTGTAGAGCGTTGCGGGGGCATTATTACTCCGCGTCCGTGGCTTATCTTCAAGTTACACGCGCCTCCCTGGTTAATGCAAAGTGAGTAATATCGGTGCAGCGCTTTGCCTTAAGGCATCCAAGACCTAGCTGTTTAAGTGTTTGCCAGCTGCATTGGAAAGAAAAAAATTTTGCTGTAAATATCAAACTGCTTGGTAGACCCTTTCCGGGTTTTCTTCCGTACGACACACAAATGTGGGGCAGCTACCCTTAAAAGTCCTATCTTCCTTCATCGACCGCTGGTGGCTATTCGTGGAATAACATAAAGTAGACTGCGAGATCCATCCATGTACCAATAAAAGAAAATGGAACAAAATTGTTTTGGCTCCTTCCCATCCCACTGTCCTCCCTGAGCTCACTCCAGAAGCCACTGACAACAGATCACTGCTTTCGGAAGTGAGAAGGCAGCAATGGCGGCGTCAGTGCGTGGGAGTATCACGCATCGACAGTCACTTTATTTAATAAGGGGTTTCGCATGCAAATGCGAGACAGCTCTACTTACAGATCCTCTCAGAAGACAAATTTTCCTCTTCCATAAATCAGTGCATTTTTGCGGTGTGTAATAAACGGAAAATAAGACAAAGATGTATACGTAAAAATGTACCCTCCCCAAAATGACAGATAATTTCTTTTTCAGTATTTCTAAACGAAACCAATAATTTTTTTTTTTATGTTTTATACTGCCTTTGACGTTATGTTACTACTTTATATATATATATATATATATATACGCTACATATATACATATACGTCTACATATATATATATATATATATATATATATATATATATATATATATATATATATATATATATATATATATATATATGTAGACTTCTCTACCAGTCTAACAAATGTTTAATGACAAGGGGGTGCAATCTAGGGGTGTATTTCAAAGCAGAATAAAGAAACATTGTTTTTCTCTCAACAACAGACATTTAATGAAGCACTATTATATGTACAGCGATATTTACATTAACTGTTAAACAATTACAACCATTTTTCTCGCTGCTTGACGCAGCGTTCCTCAGTCTCGCCTCCTCCCTAGTCGTCGACCAGCGTTCTTCTCCCGCGCACATCTACGGGGTCTCTTCCCACTTCTCCCCGGGTACAGTACAGAGTTCTCCCAGGGCCAGAGTTCAAAGTCGAATACTGCCACTACATGGCAAAAGGTTTGTGTCGAAGACACAAAGCCCCTGATGTGTCGCCTCTGATGATTAGCAGGCAAACAAATCCTACATATATTATATGAGATATCGGACAAGAATCACAAATGTGTTTTTGTGGAGGAAAAAAAAAAAAGGGCATTTTATACAGCTTTTTTTTTAATTATGAACAAAAAAAACTATATATAAAGCTTTAGCAGGATTAATTTCAAAGGGAAATGCTTTAAACGAAACTTATCGATTTTTTAAAATTAAAATGAAAAAAAAATTTTTTTTTTTTTTTTTAAAGAAATTGATTCTATACAATTATTCAAATTACGTGGTAGTGCATCTTTCATTGCCACTTAATTTAAACTGCCTTTCAATTGATTTTTTTTTTTTTTTCATCTTTCGCGCATTCGCTGCGATTGCCGGACGAGGAGGCCTTCTTCCGAAGGAATTTGCATTTAATGCGTGCACAGTGGGCTGATTACAATCGAGTTTTGAGCAAAACTAATAATACTAAAAATTTACACATCCTAATTTTTAATAAAAACTATTGTATGCTATGAAACTTCTTTAATGAAGGCCTAACATCATTATTATTGTTATTATTGGCTGCGCTATATTTTTCAAGTCTTCGAATAATAGTTGGAGCTCCTCTGTGGTCTGTCTTAATACTTTGAGAGGTTTTCAGTTCGTCAGAAATCACTTCCCATTCAAGGGGATTATTAGAATGCCTTCAAGGGGATGCCGTTCGAACCCGTGCTGCGAAGAACAACCACTTCCGGGCATCTCTTGTAAAGGAGGGAGGAGCGCCCCCTTTTATTCGGATGGAATGTTAAAAAATGTCTTCGATTGACTTAACCGCGACCAGGTGGATGGCGCTTTCGGTTTCTGATCTAGAGGAGACGGTTCGAAACCCGGCACACAAGGCTTAACCGAAAACTGTCGGGGGAGGGGCAAGAACAGGCCGGAAAACTTTTCCGTTGAATTTAAAAATTTGAAGAGGAACGTCCAAACATCCATCTGCGGGTGTTCGCTGTGAACTGGGGTTTCAAAATGATGATAATGTAAATTGAGGTACACAAATGGCGTAATTTTGCCCAACGCAGGGTTGCCTTGCTTTTTTTTTCCTTCACATCTGAATCCTGGAAGCGAATAAAACTTAATACAACACCCTCTTAGAATTTCACTGATCTGCACAAAACTCTTGCAGCCCCAGTGGACTGGTTTGCATGTTCAGCGGCAACAAAGCTGCCAAATGCGATCCTCAGAGAAGTGCTCCATAGAATTGCTTAATGTGGATTCGGGTGTTTTTTTTTTTGCGAGTCGCTCTGCAGCCCTTTTTCATCACTCAGCCTTTTTCAGCCCTTTTTGCCACTTTTGTCCTGCACAAGTCCGATCGTTTCGGTAAACCATTCCTGTTTGTCAGTGTATTTTGTTAACTTATCTTAACTTAAACTACAGCTTGTGTAAAGTGTATCTGCTGACAGCAAAAATAAATAAAAGAAAGTCCGAGCAGAAAACGGCATCAAGATTGTCAAGTCAATATTATTATTTAAAGTACACATCAACATAGACTACTTGGTCAAACTACTTTATTCTAGTAAAACTGTAGCATAGACCAAAACCTCTTTCACACCAAGGCACGACGTGGCGAAGCTCTGACAAGCCTCAACGCGAAACGATGCCTTGAGACGTCATGTGACTTGGACTGAATCCGTAAGGATTGAATACATTTTCTGCTACCGTTCATACGACTTGTTCTTGTAGTATCTGGCCAACTTTTTTTTTCTGTGTGTGTTGCGTTGTAATTAAAAAAAAAATTTTAAAGGCAATTCCTACTTATTTTTCACTCTATTGCAGAAGTCCTTTATAAATAATTTTCATTCATTTTTTTTAAGTTTATCTGGCGCCATTTATTGGTAGATATATGCAACTTAAATCTAAAAACAACTAAAATTAATGAACTAAATATAATTACTGAATTAATATTTGAAAAACTGTATTCACTTTCAAGTGTCATCCACTACAAGTTCAAAAAAAGTGTATTTGAACTCGAGTGGATGAATAAAAAATGTTTTATGAACGATTGAAAATTTGAACAAGATATATATAGGGAGAGGGTGAGCTAATAGAAGGAATTGAAAAAGGAAGCGATTTCTTTTCAATTTTCGTGTATCTAAACCAAATTTTCAAATTCCGTTTTGCTCATATCACAGCATTATTTTTTTTTTTATATAGATGGGCATCATATTACGTTCATGTATGCCCCGAACAACCCACTGACACTACCTTCCATGGCAGAGACACTGCAGGGTATTTGCCTGTATTGTAAGAGGAACACCTGACTAGGAAGCCTGACTGTCTGTGCGAGACGTTTTACACATGTTATCGACATCGAGTCTCCTCATTTCAAAAACAGTGACTGCAACAGACTTCATCACGGATGCTCACCTGAGTATATATATATTATCTGCGCATGTTTCTATTGACCATCACGTTGGGCTACCACAGCATTTAAAACATTTTTTCGCACACCTTTCGTTCACATCTCTCCAAAGCAGACTTATTCGCATAACGGTTTCCAAAACTGACAATTTTTTAAAACCACATTCGATTGTGTGTTATCTAATAGGAAAGCAGTACGATGTGATACATGGCCTTTTTTATGCAGTCAATGATTTCGTGAATCCTAAGTTATAATCTCACTCTCATATTGGGTGGTAAAAATATAAGTTTCATACATATTAAGTTAAAATGATAGGGATAAATAGCTTTTTCATAACCCCAATGAGTCCTTGTTTCCCATTATTTTTATCCTATCTTACGAACCCTTCTTCAAACTTTTAAACCTTCCCCATGTTTTAGAATCCCTAAAACACTTCAATTTATCATTAAAACATTAAGCTCTTCCGTTTTAAAAATAACTATAGTTGAGCCAGCTGTTCCGTAGAGAATTGCTAAGCCGCCAGATTAGATGGTAACAAACATAGCGGTGTAATAGGGGAAGAAAGTGAATTTCGGAAGGGTTTTAAAGCATAAAGTGTAGAGATTAAATTAAAATAAGAATAATTTAAATTTTAAAAAATTGAAATATTAAACTTCATAATATCAAATAATAATAATAATAAGATGAAATAATTTCACACTGACTTTTTAAGTTTTATATTAAGTCCATTTCCGTCTTTAAACCGGATGTTCATCTTTCTACTGAACGACAGTTAGAACTGCGTCTTTCGCATGCATGGCGTTAAAAACAGTGCGGCGGTTGTTTTATTACAGCCCGAAATTCCCCTGATTTCTTCAGCGTGCTTTTTGTGGTCAATTACGGAAAAAAGTTTCCCATCCAGGCAGAAACACCGAAGAGGTGGCGATCAGTTTTGCGTAAACTATAATTCATAACTGTGGGCCGCAATGATCGGTGTGTGACTTTACATAATTTTTAAAGCGATTGACTGCTCACACAAAACTTATTTTCATTTAAAAAAAAAAAACTTCTGAAATATGAGTTGTCTTCCACCTGACAGCATCCCACCCACTATTATCTTTTTTAAAAGGAATTCATTCTATCGCAGTTCATTGGCAGAAAGGAATTTTTTTGCAAGGATTCTCGTTTTTTAGTATTTTAGAACAATGATTTTTTTAAAATTGTTTTTTTAATCGGAACTCCTCTAGCAAATTCCATCTGCCAGCCTTTACTCGCTCAGCAATGCTTCAGTCTCGTGTTAAAGTGATAAACATATTCTACATTAGATGCTAAATCACAGAAATCCAAAATGGCGAGCGTTTTACTACCAAGAAAATCGCTTATCAAACTAGATAAGATATCTAAAGTGAAATTCGCAGACATTTTAAGAACAAAACAAACCCTTCATATATTGTAATTGTAGTTTCATTTGTATTTCATTAAAAATCTTAAAAAATTGTCTAAATTCCATGGTTCTCGAAACCATTCGATTGTAGTAGATTAAATAGTCATTTTAGCCTTGAATCTGTGGAACAAAGAACCTCAAAGAAGCAGAATTTAAAAAAAAAAAATCCCCTCAGAAATTCTGCTGCATGTCATAAAGCATTTCTTTTTTTTTTGTCGTTCCAAAATTGCACTGTAATTTTGGAAATGAATTAATTTAAATTCTTTATTTTCAAAATTGTCTCTATGGGAGTTTATATAATAGAAAATTCAGCTTATAGTTTTATTTAAAAAATTATTAAATTAATATAGTTTACATTTTTTTTTTTTTTCCTAAAAAAAAAAAGTTATGTTTAAAAATAAAGATAAATAAATGCTGTTTGTTCTTCAGCAAAATTTGCATGTTTGCATGAATCTTCTTAGAATATGTAATTCATGAATTGCTGTCTGTATTTTAAGACCTAAGAAACTATAGAATAAACATCTTCTAAATATATAGATTCTGGGAAATTATAAATATATCAATTCTGGGAAATATTACTTAAAACTCATAGGATCCAAAGCGTTTATATAAAAGTTTCTTGAAAGATTTTCTGTATTTACAAAATTGCTATCATATGTGTTTGAATAATTGAAATTACAGTTACAAATCTATGTAAATAAATTTATTAAAATATGTTTTTCGTAACATGTATTTTTTTTGAAAGAAAAGTTCTATTTCTAAGAAAGATTTAATAAATAAATACCTTCTGGAAATTTTATTTTCTTTTAAATGCATTCCAGATATTAAAATTGTACATATAATTACTTAGTTTTTATATTTCCTTTTTTTAAAACTTTAAAAACTCTTTTTATAAAATAAGTGAACATAAAAAAGAGTCCTAAAATAAGAACTTAATTTAAGAAATTATTGCGTAAAACTAGTTGAAAGATAATTCTGTTAAATATCAAACATTGTCTGAAAGTTATTCTAAAATATTTGATATAAAAAAATTTCCAAACTTTCCAGCAACATAGGAAGAGTAAATCTTTGAACAGCTTACAAAAGAATCTTTTGATTCAGGTCTAAATATAAATTTGAAGAAAGATTTTCAATCTTCTTTTACAAATGATTGTAAATTTGTATTGTATTTTATTGCATTAAGCACAGCTCTGCCATTAATAATAGATTACATTCATTCAAATAATGTCTTTGGTTAATTTATTGAAGAGTTTTAATTTCAACTGATTTGTACATAAAACAAGTAATATAAAAAAAAAAAAAAATGTTTTTTAAGTCAATTTTTACTTTTTTTTTTTCACTCTATTGCAGAATGTTCTTCATAAATAGTTTTCATTCCTTTTTTAAGCTTATCTGGTAGATATATACAACTATTGGTATGTCCATCTATTGGTAGATATGTACAACTTAAATCTAAAACAAATTTTAATTAATTAATGAATTTAATTACTGAATTAATATTTGAAAAAAACTGTATTAACATCCAGTGTCCTCCACTACAAGCTAAAAAAAATGTATTTGAACTTGAGGGAATGAACAAAAAGTATTTTATTAACGATTGAAAATGTGAACAAGATATATATAGGGAGAGTGTGAGCGAATAGAAGGAATTGAATAAGCAAGAAGTGTAATAAATATTTTAGTTCTATCACAGCTGAAATTATTCAAAGAGAATAAATGAACGCGTACCGTAAGTGATCGACTCACACAAAAACGAATCCTCAACTGCATAAACATTTCCATTGAGACAGCCTGTTAGAATATTGATTAATCAAACTAAATCTCGAAGTTTTGTTTGGATTCCGTCAGCCCTCGTGCACCAGGACAGACAGGACTTTCCCCCTAATGAATGACGGAATGGTCCTGCTCGTGAATGTCCCCAGTCGCAATCCATCATTTCCATCTGCAGCTTCTGAATTAAATTGATACGAAGTCTGGATTTCCCAGTGTTGCCAGCATCCATCTTTCATCGTCCCTGGTGGAAGCGGATTTGAACTGTTAATAAATTTTTTAAATGACTTAATTTATGTGCAATTTGTCTTAAAAATACGGTAGATGAATGATACTAATGATATTTTTTACCATAGGAACCCTTAACTCGATATGCCTGTCATGTGTTTTTTCCGCCGTAAATAATCAAGGCTTAAATTATTTAAATTGACTTCATTTTAAAAAATATTTAAACAAGTAGACAACGCTCCTACCAGTGCAAATTCTTCCTCTATCCCTTTACAGTAGTAACTTCAGTCAAATTCTTTTCATTGTTAAATTGATTACTTTAAATTGACATATAAATTCATCAACCTATTATTGAACTCGATTATCATATCGAACACATAATTATTCATTACATCTCAGCGCTCATCAACTTGACCCTTTTAATACGCTTTTATATTAGTTTCACCTGTATGTTTGTTTGTAACGGACTCTTTGGGCTCGATTTTTTGCCCTACTTTAAGCGATCAGATTTAATTTAAACGTTGTGGACTTATCAAGGACCGACGACACTGAAATATTTTGATAAGTTTATTATCTCATTATGATTAGGATCGCCAGGATGAGTGATTTTATTTTAACTTATGAAGAGCAATTTAACGCATGTAGAATGAAAGTACTTAAGACTTTCAAACCTACTTGGCGCAACGGATAACGCGCCTGACTACGGATCAGGACATTCCTTGTTCGAATCCTGGCTGGCTCGACCTATTCATTAATCATTTAGCCTTTGTTTTACTCACAATTAAATTATTGTAAGAACTACAGTTCCTGTCCTCCGTACCGGGACCTCATTTAAATATTATAGTTTAAAAACTCTAAAAACATGCTTTTAGAATTAATCAAACTAAAAAGTAAAAAATAAATTAATAGTTAAAAAAAACTAAAACACGCTTTTAGAGTTAATCAAACTAAAAGTAAAAAATAATTGTTAACATAAGAATAAAATGACTGACGAGAAAAGGAATGTCAATGTTCTAAAAACGTGGGGTGCTTTGTATGACATTTTAAAAACTAACTCTGCATTTCGGAATGAAGCTAGTGAAAAATTATAACGATTGATATCGAGCACCCCATGCTTTTAGAACAGTGACACTCATTTTTCTCGTCAGTCATTTTATTCTTATGTTAACAATAATTTTACTTTTTAGTTTGATTAACTCTAAAAGCGTGTTTTTTAGTTTTTTTAAACTATAAATTTATTTGATGGTGAAACTATCACTTGAATCTGTCGTCTTTTGTTTTCTTTTTTGTTCCTTAATAAATAAGTGTCAGGCCTGACGGAACCCCTGATTTCAAGTCATACACCTTTTCCTAGGTATGTGCACTTTCTTTGTCTGCAATCGGAGATAAAAAGCCTTTGGTGCCCCCTTATCACAGCACCCTATTGATTTTACAGTGATATCGAAAGTTTACAGTTTATAATGAGAGGATGCTGATGTGACAGTCTACTAGCCCAGATATCCCGCTGTTCATGAAATTATTAACTTATCTTTGTTGAAACAACTATGAAATCGATACGGACACCAGGTTCAGCTTTCATGTCCTGTTTGAACCACCTCAAAACTATGCATAATTCAGAAAAACTAAATATATCACCGGGCAGAGGAAAGCTTAAAGAATCTAGAGAACTGGAGGAGTTGGCCTAGAATATATTCTATAGGAATTTTCCTTTAATCTCTCATCAACAGTTAAAGTTTTCTGTTTCAAGTTTTCCGGGTATGAAAGTGTAAGAATCTAGAAAGCACAGAATTACACGCTGTCAGTTCTATTTAGGCATAACGTGGGAGAGCTCGTTGGAAAGGTCCTCACAAGCCACAATAAATTGACATTGTTGCGCGTAATAAGCGAAATCTCGGACGAAATGACTGGTTCTGAGTAACGGTTTCAGTAACGAGGCAAATGCAGAATCCAAAAGGTCTGATGCAGACAGAATCAGACAGAGCCCAGTACGTCATTCTCGCGAAACAGACAGCTTGAACTGTTGATGAGAGATTAAAGGAAATTCCTATACATTTCAGAATGCGACATTTTTCCAGATTGCTCTAGGATTACGAATTTAAGAAACTAAAACAATCAGAATGGATATAAAAAAATATGAACAAATCTGAATAATTTGAAAAGTACGATAGCATCACATTATTAATTACAATAATGTGCTTATTTTATTTGCCATTTCTGATGAAGAAAATTTATTTATTTCTAATTTATGTTACTAAAGTAAGTACAATTTAATCTATGTAAAAAAAAAGTTCATAAATGAATGTGAATGAGTAATTGATATGTCCATTCTACAATATCTTTGTTTTACTTCTGTGTACGTAGTATCAAAATTTATAAAAGAAATATCTGAAAAAAAAATTTTTTTTAAGTGTTAATAAGTAAGTATTTTAATAAATGAAATGTAAATAAAGTAGCTTGAAAAACAATTTTTTTTTCAATGCCAGACACTTTCACCTCATTTCATTCGCTACAATCTGCCCCTCTCCATTTTCGTCCTTCTTTTCCTCTACCCCAATGGAAGGGCATTTATAGGCCTGTTTAGGGACTAGACACGGAAGCTTGCAAAATTTTGATTGTCTGTTTTTGAACTCAAGAGGCCAGAAAGACTGATGTTCAAATCCACTGGCGGCACTGTTGTTTTTCAGAAACTGCCACAGTGGCAATGCGAGTAAAATATCTCGCATTCCTAATCAGATTGTCCTGTTGGGAGCCTTCCGTGTTTTCTCTCATAGGACACGCAAATACCTCTAAAAAGTCCTCATGTGCTTTTCTCTGTGAATGCGCTGTTCATCGTGCACATGAGGCCCACCGATGTACCATTCTTATCTTTTAACTGGCGTTGAGGAAGTGAGATGCGGGGAAAAGAAGCAGAAAGCTGCCTCGTTCGGCAAGACTAGGCAACATCAGCCCAGAAACGAAATGATTCCTTCTATGAAATTCCTGAGAGTTACGTATAAATTTTTTTAAAAAATGAGATTAGCTGACTCGCCCTGTACTATAATTTTCAGAACAACCCTCTTCTCATGAATATTTGATTTGGAAGAGTCTGAATCTAAAACATAAAACAAATATCCTAAGTGTTTTCGAGAGACCTTCCCTTTGTTTACCAAATATTAAAAATCCTGCTTTTTTTTATCGCCACTCATTTAAAGATATCTCATTTAGTGGGTCTTCGCACAATTCAGTTCGTGAGCCCGTGTCTCACTAAGCCCCCTCCCCAAACCCACTTGACATCCCCCCCCCAACATCAGCGTTTGAGTAAAACCCTCTACTGAAGCCCCCACAGGAGCGTCAGCTCAGCGGTAACGAAACGAACGACCCTCAAGCCAAGATACACAGTCCAGTCACATTAATGTGACCACCACCTATTTTCAACGTCAACGTGAAATAAGCAATCACGAAAAGTAGGGGGCAGCACATTGCAGTGGAGTGTATATAAAGATTGTCCTAGGCATCGGAAAGCATTTCAATCGTTTGCGTAATGCAGAAACGATTTATCCGACGTCCAACAGGACATGATTATTGGCTTTCGGGCCAAGGGTGGAAGCATTTCGGAAACGGCTAATTTTGTGAACTGTTCACGCGCCGCCGTGGTAAAAGTATACCGTGCATTGCAAAATAGCACTATCCAAAATCTGTCTCTGTCAAAAGGTGGTAATTCTGGCTTTTGACATGTGGTCACATTAATGACTGGACTGTGTATATTAATCCCCGCTGCGAATAGGAAACACGGTTTCAATGTGCGTTCCGCCCGGGGCTCGCTGAAAAGCCCAAGAAGCGATATTGAGTTTACAGTGTTAACTTTCTGGCTCTGAAGTGCAGACAGGCCGGTCTGCTGTGGAAGAGGGAAGCCCGAATATTGGGAGAGTCCATTAGCCCCGGGAGGTTTGGGGGGCGCTACGACGAGCAGTTTGAGATTTTATATTCGTCTCGTCAAATTTAATGATAGGCAGCAACTTTTAAAGCAGGATGTGTTATGTTGATTAAACTTCTCCACATTTCTAGCTTGAATTTCTAACGATATTGAGTGAACTGCGAATGTATTTAATTAAATGCGAGGACGGAAAATTCCAGAATGTTAGAGTTTCTGTTACGCTAGTCTGCGACGAACTAAAGAAATTGCAAAAACAACATCTTGGGAAAATGTGCGTTAATGGCGTTTAAGGCTTCACCCATTCGGAAATCGCTCTGTCATTTACAATGAATGGTCTACTAGCAGATGTCCAGTCATGGATAAATTCTTTCCGTAGAAAAGTTCGTCGTCATTTAGCTGGAGCCTTAACATCTACTTCTATCTGGTGAACATCATCTGCATCTATCTGTCAGTTAGGGATTCACTTTCTCTTTGTCGACATTATTTTGGTGTAATGCAAAATAATCGGATTCATTCAATATTACTTTGATGACATATTGCATCAAGTTATGCAGCGTACTATTATTTGTATTTATAAGTTTAATTATAAATACGAATAGAATAATTACATTTATAAATTTATTCTATTCGCATTTATACATTTAATTTTAGAATATAATATAGTTCGTATTTATAAATAGGATATTTTTAATTTATTGTAGGACTAGAAGACGTGAAGGAATTGAATAATATTTTCTGCTTAAGAAAAGATCGCTTTAGGCTGGGGACATTAATTTTCATTTTAACATTCAGTAAATTTAATTTCCCAATACTATTGAATGCGTGGGAGATGTACGCTAGGTTCGAAGCTCGATAAGAGGCCGAAAGCTCTAGTGTCTGTATCGGCACAATGAATGGCTGGGCCAAAATGTTCTCCCGTTGAGTTCGAAAAGGAGGAAAGTGATCGTGCCATTTGGAGTGTTTCGTCCAAGAGGTGCAAGTCTTTGGGGGATCTGCACCGTGTGTAACGTTGAATTGGCTATAAATCTACCGGTATAGTGAAATATAACTCGGACCTTAACTAACAACCTCAACGGATGTCAGTTTAGAGATATAACAATAAGATAGACTATGCAATAGCGCTATTATAATTAATTTGGCAAAAATTACTGCAAAATTTTGTCTGTGATTGATGTAGACTTAAACATCACATAGAATTGAATTGTATCATCAATAAGGAAAAATGATTAAGATGCACATGTTATGACGTTCAAATGCAATGGTGCAATGCGGCGCTTTTGTGTTTCAAATGCGTTTTAATTTTGACGGCCGGTCATTTGCGACAAGAACAACAGGCCACCCATGCATCATTCGACGTTCAAATTATTGTACAAAAAAAAAATGTCTGTCACGTTTCTGGTACCAATTCATTTTTGTACCTTTTTAATAAATGAATGATTATCAGACATATTGTTATGGGGTATGAAAAAAAAGCTGTAATTATTTAGGCACGAAAATGAAATAGCTGTTCATATCGTGTATATCATATTATGAAACCCTCAAAAACACAAACGGGCTGTATGAGAGACAAATACCGAGATTCCTGTAGCACATATTTTTTTTTTTCTCTCTTCCAGTGTAATAAGCACCAGAGCAACGGAATGTCCTTGGAGCAAAAAAAAATAATTCCAGTGCAGCTGTACTCCTTCGATACGACCGTTATCGCGAGAGACCACAGAGTAAAGGACAATTACTCACCGATCTTATCCATTAGCCCTAAATGCTGCAAGCTGATTTGCTATTAGAACCTGGATGAGAATCGCCAGCAACATTTAAAGGAAGAATACCATGGCACTTTTTCTTTTTCGGAGAATTTAGCTTTGACATTCTATTGTTCGCCTTTTAACAAAAACTAAGGTAGAAAGAGTTTTCCCTACAGAAATCAAAATATAGTTTCAGGGACGCATTCGCTGAAGCTCATTTTGGACACGTTCATTGCCGGAACGGAAACACCTGCCATATCTGGACCGACCTTTGCATATCTGTGTCGTAGAAATGTTTAGAACCAGTGTGTTGACAGCCATCTGCACTTTTGGTCACTTCGAAATGTTATCTCTATGCTAGAGACTAGTTGTGCCAGGATGTAATGCCAATCTCTTTCTATTTACATTAGCTTATTTACACTATTAGTGCATACATACGCATGGCCTCTTTTACAATAGCATTTATAGTTAAAAACCAAGAACCGGTCCCTGACGCTAATAGCTTTCACCTCGTGGTCAGAAGATCTCATCGCATGTACTTACCACACTGGACCACACAGTTAAGGTCCCAGTTACTCGTCACAGTCACAACATTTAATAACAAACAGATTCTAAGTACTTAAAAACACTGCTTGTCTAATCTTATTATTAAATTATTATATTTCATTCTGAATAATAATTTACGTCTTTGAAATCAAAACTTGTCCTTTTTCAAATTCCTTCTATTAGCTCACCCTCTCCCTATATATCTTGTTCACATTTTCAATTGTTCATAAAACACTTTTTATTCATCCACTCAAGTTTAAATACATTTTTTTTTAACTTGTAGTGGATGACACTGATTTTAATACGGTTTTTCAAATATTAATTCATTCATTAAATTTAATTAATTAATTTCAGTTTTTTTAGATTTCAGTTGCATGTATCAATAGATGGCGCCAGATAAACTTAAAAAATGAATGAAAATTATTTATAAAGGACTTTCTGCAATATAGTGAGAAAAAAAAAGAAGGAATTGACTTTAAATTATTTTTTTTATATTACTTGTTATTTTGCAGATTTTTCGCAGGGGTTATCTGGAGCGACCGATGCGCGGGGCCTCAGTCTGCCCGGTTGAGACATGACAGAGAAGGGGCTCTCTCTCAGAGCGCATCTTTGGAGGATCTTCTGCTTCTGATTGGAGCGTTCGTTTCCGTGCTGGGTGAGTATTGGGTGAGAACGGGGAAAACGGTGGGTCGAACTGGTTCAGTTTTGACCGACAATCGTTGAGAGTTGTCGCATTCCCAGTGGACTCGGTTCCCTGAATCAAAAGATGGCCGGCGGAATGTTATAATAGGTGTAAAAAGCATCCGGGAAAAAAAAAAAAACGAAATTATAATTTAGTTTAATTCTGTCAAATTGTCCAAATTGTCAGAGGAATTTATATATCTTAGATTGGCTTAGTTTGTTTGTCGCACTACGGTCATCTTATGCACACCTTAGGCTAAACAGACCGGAACTTATAGTTTAAAGTGGATTCCGAACGACTACAAACACCCATGGCACCGCCGGGACTCGAAGCCGAAAACCTGTGGCACCGAGCACCAGAGTCACTCGGCCATTCAGTCCCCTATATATCTTAGAGGAATTTTAACTTCTTTAAATATATCAGAGTTTTTGGATTTATGAGTTATACACACACTGTTTATGTTCTTCTGGCTTAATTGTGCTGAATAAACTATTTAATCGAGATAAACTGTTTTGAAAATTTGTAATTTTGCGACACATAAACCTTTTTTAACATGATCTCTGTATTTTTGCCATAAAGACATGAGATGCAATATCTGTGTTTTATATATATATATATATATTATTTATTATCAAATTTTTCTTAACTTTTATGACATGTAATTTAAACAAGTAATATGAAAACAAATTTTTTAAAAGTCAATTCCTTCTTTTTTTCACACTATTGCAGAAAGTCCTTTATAAATAATTTTCATTCCTTTTTCCTAAGTTTATCTGACGCCATCTATTGGTAGATACATGCAACTTAAATCGAAAAAACTAAAATGAAATCATCACGTAGGCCATCTACAATTGCAGGAAGTTTTCATTTATTTCGTGTGAAGGAAATTTCATGCAAAACTCCGCAACGCTTTCTGCGTTCAACGGTATGTCCGGGCACAAAATTTTCCTGAATTTCAGCTTGTAAATCTTTGCTGACAAGGTTTTTTTTATTATTATTACTGATGGTTTTTTTTTTTTCAAAGGCTTTGCGATTAGTTTTTGCGTTGGCGAATTTTCAGCTATTGCCAGAATTTTCATTTTAGAGAACGAGTTCTTGAGGAGAGGCCTCACATATCCCTGAACCTGGAGGGAAAATATCCTTATGGTGTTCCATTGGCTTCTTATTCTATTTAATATTTGTAAAGGAAATAAAAAAAATAATAAATAAATAAATTTTTCTTTCTAATGCAGCTGGCAAACACAGACAGCTTGGTCTTTTGGATGCCTTAAGGCAAGTGCTGCAGAGACGTACTCACTTTGCATTACCCAGGGGCGCGTGTAACTTGAAGATAAGTCACGGACGCGGAGTAACAATGTCCCCGCCACGCTCTACGATCCTATTAGACCGGGGCCTACTTTTAAGGTGGATTCCGAACCACTACAAACAACCATGGCACCGCCGGGACTCGAACTCGAAACCTGTAGTACCGAGCGCCAGAGCTCTAGCCACTCGGCCATTCAGCCCCATAAATGAATAAATAAACGAATAAATTTCAATTCTCTCTCTCATCTATGTTTATCAATAAAAATAGGATATCGTTTTCCATCACTGCGCAATTGCATTCAAAATAAACAATACTAGTATTCGCATTGATAAACTTTTAATTTGAGCTATTCTGTATTTTGTAACGTATTTTATTATTATTTAATGCCCTTAGGAAGAATCACATATATTATTATTGTTTATTTCTATTTGTTTTTAATACAACGGAATTATTTTATTTGCCCGCATTTAAAAATACTACGTATTCTAAGAAAAGATTCCATGTCTTCTATTTTACTAGCTAAACGAGTCCGTGGAATGAAAACACATCAACAGCAACATTACTTCGGACATTCGTTAGGAGTCTGATTTCGAGGGAGTAATATTCTTCCTTATTCTGATTAACAATAATCCTTATTATAAGTAAACAATATTATTAATCAGAAAAAGAATCATTTGAATCTTGTAATGTCATACTTCATACGAAGCTTTTTGAATTATGGAATAAGAAGGTTTATTTTAATTTAAAATGCAAAAAGGAACTTGTATTTGATACAAATCATGTTTACGTGAGACTTTTGAAAAAAATTAATGAATTTGAAGGTAGAAGACTCTATTTCTCATTGAAATAATGAGAAATAGCCAAAATATGCAATTCCTTTTTTTATCGAAATCGTTCAAAAATGTGTTAAGGTACTATATTTGTTTATATTCGGACCAATGTTTTAAAAAATCTTTTACAGTTTTTAAATCAACTGTTACATACAAACAAAAGCATAGCAAAAATCATTTGCTGTACATACAACTTTTTAATTTTTTTTTTTTTTGGAAATTGTGTATTTTCAGATAAATTTTAGTAAAATTTTATAAAAACGGTAAACATTCTACCCTAAAATCATTGCAATTTTAAAATTATAAATTATTAAAAATTTTTTTTACACAAAATGTGAAAGGACCCAACATGTTAGTGAAATGAGTGTAAGAAAATTATGAACAGGAGTTATTTCACGAAATTTAGTAACATTTCACCAACGAAATTAAACCTTTTTTTTCACTTACATCAAAACGCTTAGGTCATTTGAGTGCTAGCAGAAAAATAAGACAAGCTTTTAAATTTTCGGGAAAATATCTTGATTATTTCATCAGATATTTTATTAGCGGTTTCAAACTCATGAGAATTTTGACAAAAAAAAAAATTTACAAATTTTCTTAACTATAAAAAAAAATTTTTTTTTTTTTTTTTTGCCAGAACAATCGAATTCAAATTCTTGTAACTTTATTTTCTGATTGAATTACAGTAAAATAAATGCATAAAAAAGTGATGCGAGAACATTTTTTTTTTTTTTAATCGCTCCCTTCTACCAGCTATTCAGAAGAAAGATGTACATCCGGTTTAAGGGCAGAAACGGACCAACCGATTATTTGTTAGGGAGGCTAGCCAGTTATAGGTGGTGCAGGAAATTTTGATTGAAAAAAAAAGTTATTGTGGAACTTTCTCATCTATTTTTCTTTTAATATTATATAATTATCAAAAATTTATATTATTTTTAATGTAATTCAATTATTAATTTATTTCATTTAATGTAATAAATTAGTAATTAAATGACTTTTCTCTCCTGTTGTGTTCAATAAGTCTGGTATAAAGTCTCATAGAAGTCTCGCAATAACTGGACATTTCTGTGTTCTGTGTAGGAAAATATGTATTTTCTCGTAATACCGAGTGATTTTTTTTCAGGTTCGCAGCGCCCCGTCCCCCGAGGATCGTCGCGCTGCACGTGCCCAGCCCGTGGTGGCCGGCGACAGCGTGGTGCTGAGGTGCGGCTACGAGCTGGGCGGAGAGACGCTGTACGCGGTCAGTGGTACAGGAACGCCGCCGAGTTCTACAGATACGTCCCCGCGTCCCGCACCCCCAAGACCTTCCCGCAGGCGGGAATCGATGTCGATGTGAGTGACCCCATGAATTCTTGACAGTATGCACCCCGCATTATGCGTTAAAAGCAAAAACGCATGATTTTTGGGTGTGTAGGTTGTTGCGTATTATCAGTGGATAGTATTACTTTTTTGGTTTCATAAAAATCAATTCTCTAAGACTTTCCACTTAAATATGCAGAAATTTACATGACAGAAAAATAAATTATCTTCCAGGCATAAAGAAAAATGTAGCAATTATCTGAGATTTGGTTTGCCGCTCTACGGTCATCTTGTGCACACTTTAGGCTAAATAGACAGGGGACCTACAGTTTAAAGTGGATTCCGAACCACCAACAAACATCCATGCCACCGCCGGGACTCGAACCCGAAACCTGTGGTATAGAGCGCTAACCACTCGGCCATTCAGGCCCCCTTTTGAGGACGGAGCTCCAATTAATCATTTGCACAACGGCGCTTCTGATGATTGTTCTTGCAGCTTGAAGATCAAATTATAATTATTTTTTTAAAGAATCCAAAGCTCTCGAAATTTGTATGAAAAGTAAATTCACCAATCCTCTGCAGGTTATTTCTTTCTTTCGTAGGATCTATTTGATTATATAATTTCATTTGCAAGTAATATGGCATTCATTGGATGAAGTCTTGTCTACAAATGGCAGAAGTAATTTTTTATAGGCGAAGTAGTTTTAAAAAATCACGAGAAGAGTAACAGCAAACATGGGCATTTTTGTTAAACGCTATAAAGTTGAATAGTTCGACTAACAATGATTGGCATTCATTTTTCTTGTACAATTAGTTCCACAATACTAAAACATGGCCAATTCGATGGCGTTTGATAAATGTAACCTTGATGGAAAAATTGTCATTACGAGTATATATGCATAATGAAATGTGATAACATGAGACGCTTCTCTTTTTGAGATGTTGGGACCCGTTTAATCACAGTCATATCCATAAAAGACAGTTTAGGTGGATGCAGTGCAGGCGACAGAATCTCTTTCGATATGACCTGCGTATCGTTTCCAGAGGCACTGTTAGTGCTCAATTATATAGAGATGACATTCTTGATCTAATTGTTCGCCCTTGCTCAGGAACAATTGATGATTTCTTCTTCTTACGAAATGATCACGCTGAGCTACGTAGATGTAAGTTGGTGGAAAATTACCTCTGAAGGGAGTATTCTGTGCATAAGTTGGCCAGCCCGTTAGCCGGACTCGAACCCGACTGTGTCTTTTGGATGCTCCCTGCTCTTGCATTCTTCGAACTGCCTTGCAGCTAAATGAATTGATAAACCATGTCACCTACAATGAAAGGTCAGGTCCATCAAGTCGAATTCAGGCACAACATGTAATAAGGGAGAAAGATAACTTCGGATAGTTTTTTATTGCGATATTTTTATTCCATGCCATTGCATTCTAATATTTGCGCTTTGCTTCATTATATGTTTGGATATTCTTTGGTAATAATAAAACAGTTCACAAAAAATCACTTTTTTTCAAAATTTTGTGTAAGTCGGACTATTAGAATCATAACCACGGACACAGGTATCAAGCCTATCCGCCTTTTTTTTTTCCCAGGTGATAGATACAATAACAATCGGTAGACGTAATCATTCCTTAAAAAGGTTCCGTTTTTTTTTTTTTTCCTTTTATTCATAAAAATAGTTCGCAAGTTTTCAATGCTGATTAAAAAATTTAGAATCAATAATTTTTGCTCGTTTTTTACCTGAAAAGATCAACAAATAAAAAATGTCAAGCACGTTCGTAAATTTTAAGAACAGAGGCTTCTGCTCCTCATCTGCTCATCCCTTATAAAAAAGTAATAGCAGTATTTTTTATTTAATTAGTCATCCAATAAACTTCGTGAGTCACTTCCGTGAGAAAGTGCCAAGTTTTAATTTATAAAAATTTCATGAAAATGCAATGCAATATTCTACTGTAATGAATACTAAGTAGATTAAAAATAATGTTAATAATTTTCTGAATAAAAATGAATCAACTTTATGGGCCTTTTTTCAGTACAACTCATTTATTTAAATTTATTATGTTTCTATTTTCCAGGAACATAATGATAAATTATGAAATGAGACAAATCATTTAATGTTACTGAGATGTTCAACTGCAGTTCTATTTTATCGGGCATTTAATTGGCTGAAATTTACTAATTCTTTCGTCTTTTTGTTTTTAAAAATGCAGTTAATATAAATCATTTTGAGTAAACAATCTTGAATATAAAGCCTTTTTTTTTTTTTTTTTTTTTTTTAATAAAAGAATTTGGTTTAAATTTGGAAATATAGAGAAAGTTCAAAAAAAAAAAAAAAAAAAAAACTTGTAGACATCCAACTTCTACTATTTCGGATTCAATCATTCTTTTTAGAAACAGTCCCTTCGATGAAAATTGTCATTTCATGCCTTTTGTACTTCTTATTTGAGGAAAGATTTGCATTGCGAGGTTTGAATTCAACCGCTGTAAACTCATGCATAAAAAATATTGCAGGGAGGCATGGGAATCCAAAAGGGAAGCAGCACGATTCGATGAAAGCATCTCTTCAATCTGTTCTCTCCCCACGGAGAAACAGCGTCCTCTCATCTGCTGCAGTGGAAAATTTCCAATATTTCCATTTTCATGGCTTGCTCTCACAGAGTGAGCATGACAATCCGAGTTTTATTTCAGGGAAAACAAAAACATTTTTTCTCCTTCTCTGATAGCAAAAAAAATCTCTTAAATCTTTCGTTTAAGTAGGCGAAACGATTCTTTGTTCCGAAAAAGAAATAATCAGGAATAAATGTAATGGTTTCCTTAAAAATATGGGATGCTTTACATCTGAGTTTAACTACACAGTCCAGTCAGATTAATGTGACCACCGCCTACTTTCGACGTCAACGTGAAATAACCCATCACAAAAGGCAGATGGCAGCACATTGCAGTGGAGTGTATATAAAGAATTCCACTTAATATCATATTCGTTCACAATAGGGTTCCCAAACTTATTTGTCTTACACCCTTTTAAAATATAAAAAAACTGCTCCGTCAGCTGATCCAATCCGCCTGCTTTTAAGCGACCCTCGAAAGATAGAGTAAAAATTTGTGGGGTTTTTTTTTATGTGTCTCATATATCTCCCTACAACTAAAAACATAGCAGAAAAATTATTTAAAATCAAGACTAGTTCCATTCGCATTATACATAGAAAATGAATATAACGAATAATTAAAAGAATAAAAATTACGAATAGCTAACATTAAAAATTTTGTTCATGAGAAGGTTGAACCTGGTGCTCTGCTATCAGAAAATGAATTCCCATTTTTGCCATCAATATTTCGAAATCATCGCAATTTGATATTTGCAGTTGGAGCCTTTTTTTCAATTCCTTCCATTTGCTCACTGTTACGTCGAAACCCATGTCCCCTGCTTAGGGAGGTCAACGCCCCATGTCCAGAAAAATATCCTGTCTGTGGAGGTGTCTGGCAGGGGGTGAGCTGACGGGAGAGAGAGAGAAAGAATGTAAAGAAGGGTCAGTTGAACTTCTGCAACAAAAGAGAAAGGTTGTGTGAGCAGTGCATCTTCGAGCTTGATGGCTGCATAAACTAAATGAGTTGAACAACTACGACCAACGAGAATGGTCGTGTGGCAGTGCATCTTCGAGCTTGATGGCTGCATAAGTAAAAGAGTTCAATAAGTGTAACCAACGAGAAAGGTTGCGTGTGGCAGTCCATCTTCGAGCTTGATGGCTGCCTAAATAAAGGAGATTAAATTTATACAGTCCATTCTTTTCTTCGTGTCTGTGTCGAAGATTATTTGAGTTTATATTTGTGTGTCCGAGCTATCGAACATATATTACTTGTTTTTTTTTTTTTTTTCTCGTACTCTTGCTGTGAATGACTCTAATGTCCGTCAATCAGCTGTGCTTTCAAATAACATCCTTCGTTTCGTTCAATGCATGCACAATGGATCGTGCATGCCAGCCATTCTTTTGTTTGACACATTTAGTAAGGACTGTTGACGTGAATTCAAAATACACTTTTTGGGTCAATGTTTGCCCATATAAAAAAGAAAATTTAATATGATGCTTATACTTTAAATTTTATAATTGTCAATGATTAATAACCTAATTTAACAATAACATTTCAAAAATTTCTATAAAACAATTTTCAAAACTTTTGACTCCTTATGTGCTCTGCTACCTTACATTTCACTATTATTTTTAAGTGATCAAAGAAAATGAACTTTCTTAGCAAGAAAGTTGTTTAGAAGGATTTAGAAGGATTTTTTAAGTTTATCTGGCGCCATCTATGGGTAGATACATGCAACTTAAATCTAAAAAAAACTGCAATTAATTAATTAAATTTAATGAATGAATGAATATTTGAAAAAACTGTATTCTCATCCAGTGTCATCCACTACAAGTTCAAACAAAAATGTGCTTGAGAGTGAGTGGAATGAATAAAAAGTATTTCATAAACGATTGAAAATTTGAACAAGATGTATATAGGAGAGTGTGAGCTAATAGAAGGAATTGAATAGTAATAAGCAGCTTGTAATCGCTGCTTGTTACATCAGCCTACTGAGCTTTTTCTCTGTGTGGTATAAAGAGCGTTAATATTGAGGGTGTCCACAAAGTCTCCTTCCGATTCCGAAAGCAAAGGCAAACGAAGAGAGATATCAGCGAAATGTATCACAAAGGAAGCACACATTTAAGATTCGTTTAATTTCAATTGAATACGTGTGGGCAGCCACCGTTGGCGCATCGCCACCGCCCTCCCTCTGCTTCAGGTTCCCTTTGCTCCCTTCTCTGGCACAGGGATGGGCAAACTCCGGCCCGCCGGAAGGTTCTATCCGCCCCGTGGATATAATTTTTAATTTACTGATCCGAGGCAAATTAGATGAAATATATATTTATATATTATATATCCACCTCCTTTTCTACTTTGATTAAATATTTTTTTTTTTTCTTCCATTTTTTTCAAAGGACTGATGATATTTTTACTTTCTCTATTTCTGATCTACAGAACATAAATCGACTGAAATAGCAAGCACAGACAGCTTTCAATCGGTAAAGTGTTAAAAGAGGAAGTTCTTTGCTAGTTATAGCTGTAGATTGGGGCCTCAATAAATTCGAACCTTAACATAAGGAACTTTTAAAAATGAAATCGCAATTTCATTCATCTCATTAACATATTTAAGTTGCAATACTTGTATATTGTTTTTAAAATTTTAGAAAAATGTATCTTGGCCGCCAAGCATTTTTTTTTTTTTTTTTTTTTTTTTTTTTTTTTTTTTTTCGATTTTGGCCCGCGACCGAAAAAGTTTGCCCATCCTGCTCTGACACAACCTTTTGAGTACCAGACATCAAACCTATTTTCCATGGGATTATGTCATGTGTGAAAAACAAAGGTCTCTCCTCTGAAGCAGATGGTGTCTGTGCTGATGATAGAGTAACGTGATTTTGATGTGTTTCGTGCAAACACATAGCTATTGTTCTCGTCAAAGCACTGACACATGTTCTCTTAGCGGACTGTATCACACACACACAATAAAAACCAAAGGTTTAAAACTTAACAACTTTATTTACGCGACACAGGCACAGCCACTCGCAGCCGTGATGTTCTCTCTTGCCACTCGGGCGTTACACTGATCAGACTCACACTTATGCGCTCGCAGGCGCATGCGTACACACACCTTTTTCGCCGCTAGGGGTATCCTTGCGCGTTGGCGCTAACATACCGCCCGACGTTGACATGTTCACATTCAACTCTTTAAGAATTCAATTATTCACAAAATTCTCAAATTATTCACTTATACACTGAACACACAAAAATACACAATAAAAAAAAAAATACATTTTCCTAAAAATATTCACACAATAAGCATATAACAAAAATACACAATATAAAAATTAATTTTCCTCATTAACACCAGGCAAAGGTACGATATTAACTACTGGCCTTTTATATGTGCCATTTTTATCTTTTTTAAAGTAACCACTCTTGTTACTTTATCTTCACCTGGATGAATTTTGATAATTTTGGCCAAATTCCATTTTAAGGACAATAATTATCAGGATTTTTAATTAACACCAAATCACCTTCTTTTATATCTGCTTTTTACCCTTAGACCATTTAGGTCTATTTAACAGCTTATTTAAATACTCCGATGACCATTTTTTCCAAAGATGTTGAGTCATTTTTTGAACCAATTGCCAACGGCTCAATCGATTCATTGGAGTTTCACTAAAATTAGGTTCAGGCAATGTAACTAAAGATGAACCAATTAAAAAATGTGCAGGAGTTAATGCTTCCACATCATTTGGATCACTTGAAAGTGGACAAAGAGGTCTAGAATTAAGAACTGCCTCAATTTGAACAACAAGAGTTAAAAACTCTTCATAGCTTAAAATTGTTTTCCCTACAATACGTTTCAAATGGTATTTAAGAGATTTGACACTAGATTCCCATAGTCCTCCAAAGTGTGGAGTAGCAGGGGGATTAAAGAACCACTTAATACCTTCATTAGCCATATAATTCACAATTTCTTCTGCACTCTTAAACTTAAATAAAGATTTGAGAAACACTTTTAATTCTCTATTGGCACCAACAAAATTTCGTCCATTGTCACTATACACTTCTGCAGGCTTACCTCTTCTAGCTATAAATCTTTTAAGGCTTGCTAAAAATGCTGCAGTAGTTAAATCATTTACAATTTCAAAATGTAAGCATTTTGTAGAGAAACATACATATATACACACAAATATCTTTTTTACCTGTTTACTTCGTCCAGTGAAATTTTTGATTTCAAATGAACCACAAAAGTCCACACCTACCCGATTAAAGACACGAGTAGGAGTCACTCTGGCAGCTGGTAGTTGTCCCATAATTTGATTGGAACCTTTTGAATTTATTTTTTACAAATTATGCAATTAAAAATTATCTTTCGAACAGTATTTCTACCTCTTACAATCCAAAATCTATTTCTTATCAAAGATAGGGTTGTTTCAGCACCTGCATGAAAATATAAAGCATGATAATGATTAATAACAGTAAAAGTAAAATTATGTTTAGCAGGAATAATTAATGGGCATTTTTGATTATAGAGTAAGTTAGAGTTCTTGAGTCTTCCACCCACTCTTAATAATCCATCATCATCTAGAAAGGGACACAAATTTAACAATTCACTATTATTCGGGATAGAAGTACCCTTCTCCAAGCTTTGAAGTTCTTTTATGTAAGTAGTCCTCTGAATGTTTTTAAAAATACATACTAATGATTGTGAAAGTTCACTAGTTGTCAAAGTACCAAAAGTTCGATTTAATGGATTTCTTGTATTGTTGATAAATCTTTTGCACCAAGCGACGATTCTCTGAGTTTTGTAAATGAAGAACAGTTATTAATAACATCTAAATGCTCCACAATATGAGTCACGGCACACACTTGATTTGCTGCTGACAGCTTCAGTTCACTCGAAATCATATCCTCGTCCTTTGATGCAAGATCTCCATCCACAAGCCGCACCGGACCTACAGGATACTCGTTGTTCACTAAAAATGGTGGTCCACTCCACCATAACTCATTCTCTTGGAGTTTATCTGCATGTAGACCACGGGAAATGATGTCGGCACTGTTCATTTCAGAAGGCACAAAATTCCAGTCTTTGACATTTGTAAATTGCTGTATTTTTGATACGCGATTAGACACAAATGTTTTTAAGTAACACGGTTCTTTCATTATCCAGTCCAGGATAATTTTCGAATCTGTCCAAAACACGGTTCGAGACACATCAATCTTTAGAGATGTTTTCACTTTGTGCACTAATTTGATAGCAGCACGGCAGCACAGAGCTCCAATCGAGGAATTGAAATAGTTTTGATCGGGGCAACTCGAGATTTGCTGGCAATTAGTTTCACAAACACTTTCCCAGAAGCACTGCAAGATTTTAAATAAACTACTGCTCCATAGGCGACTTCACTAGCATCTGAGAAGCCATGAAGTTCGATGCATATCGGTTCACTGATACATATGCATCTTGGAATTTTAACGTTGTTGATAGTTGTTAAAGCTATAAGAAATTCCTGCCATTCCTCAAGTTCTTTTTTAGGCAAATTATCATTCCAGTCCAGTTTGATTAGCCACAGTTTTTGCAAAAAATTTTTGCCTTTGTCACAATTGGGCCAAGTAAACCCAAAGGATCAAAATCTTTGCTACGGTTGATAACACTGCACGCTTTGTAAATGAATTACCAAAGTCTACTTTCACTTTGAAGGAAAAACAATCTTTGTTAGGTTGCCATATTATTCCTAATGTTTTTATTTCCTCTGGAGAAAAGGAGTAATCAGCCTCATCACTCTCCGTCAGAAAATTTCCACTGCTGCACCACTGATGTAACTGCATTCCACCTCTGTTCAGAATTTCTGTTAACTCTTTAGTAAGTCTGAGAGCTTCCGTTGCAGTATTTGCGCCGGAAAGGACATCGTCCATATAAAAGTCCTCTGCCAATATAGGTGCCGATACCGGAAAGTTATCTTTCTCATCTATTGCTAATTGCTTAAGTGTGCGCATAGCTAAAAAGGAGCACTAACTGTTCCGTATGTGACAGTTGCGAGTTCGTATTCTTTAACTGGCTCATTAATTCCGTCTTTCCACAAAATACGCTGCAATTTTCTTTGACTGGGGCAAATGTTTATGGTTCTATACATTTTTTAATATCGGCCGAAAACAAATAAATGTGCTTACGAAATCTAACCATAATTGAAAAAAGGTCGTCTTGTATTACCCTCCGTTATATTGTAAAGAATTAAGCGAATTTCCTTCTGTTGTAAGGGAAGACGCGTTAAACACGACACGAAGTTTTGTTTTTAATTTGTCGGGACGGTATACACCTAAATGAGGTATATAATAAGTACCCTCAGTTTCTTCACTTTCTTTAATTTGATTCATGTGACCCATTTCTTCATATTCACTTAAAAATCTTTATATAATAATAAATAGTCAGGATCTTTTACTAATCGCCTCCATAAGGAATCTAACCTTTTAGCGCAATATCTCTAGATTTTCCCAAACACTTAGGATCTTCTTTAAGGGGCATTTTAACTACATATTTCCCTTCTATATCTCTATAAAAATTATTTTTGTAATGCTCTTCACATATCCGAGTTTCATTATTAGGAGGAATGTCCATTTCTATATTTTCTATTTCCCAGAAAGATTTAACAGTTTTATCTAACTGCTCATAATTATCTCTAATTAATCCACAATGAATATTCTCATTTAAATCACTAGGAACACTCCCGGAAACAACATATCCGAAACACGAATTTTGTAAAACTAAGCCAGATTCAGGGGGATATATTTGTCCTGATCTCAAAAGGCTATAAAAATCTCTGCGCCTAATAAAATATCAATTCTACCTGGAATGTTAAATTGTGGATCCGCTAACTCAATATTACTTAAATCATACATATTAACTTTTAATATTTTACTAGGAGTTACATTAGTAATTCGGGGAACAACTAAAAATTTCAACTCTCTTTCGTAGCTATTTGAATTATTTTTTAATTTAGCAGTAACTTGATTTTTAATATTTAAAGACGCGTCATTTAATCCCGATACCACTAGATTAGTTTTTTCTTTCTTTAAATTAAGTCTATCCGCACATTCTCTAGTTATAAAACAGGCCATTGAACCTTGATCTAAAAGCGCTCTTACTTCTAATGAATTTCCTGAATTATTATCTAAATAACATTTAGCTGTGCTCAATAGAACTGTTTTGGATCCACTTGACATAAAGCTCGTAGCTGCAAATAATTTATTACTATTTGGAGAAGTGCTTTCACCGGCTGGTAAAAACTCTTGAGCTGCGGGAGAAAACGGGGTATTGGAACCGATTTCATTACGTTCTTTCTGATACAACTCATCGCGATTCTCTGCGCTTTTGCGCGGGTAGTGTAAACTTTTATGGTGTTTACGTTTACAAAAACAAGATACTTTCGATTTGCAATTAGACACTGAACAATTAATTTGTAAACAATTAAAACACATATGGTTTTGTTTTACAAGCTCAACTCTCTCATTCACTGACATTTTTAAATAATTAGGACAATTAGAAATATGGTGAATTTTAGCACATAAAATACAATTTGAATCTTTTAAGCCCGAAACAAACACTTTTGACACAATTTTAGAATTTCTAAAATTAGTTTTACTTTTTGTAAGTTACTTGTGCCTTCGTAAATTGACTTTCCACGCGATGCAACATAAATATCGCATTCTTCAGCTAATTTTACTGGGGGAACCAACTATCTGCTTGTCGTATACCTATGTGAGATGCAATTTTTCTCTATCTAATTTATCTATCAATTTCTCTATCTATAACGTTTGAAATAACTTATCGGAAACTATTAACTGCTTTAATGTGTCAAAATCCGACACTTTTCTTAATTTTAAATAATATTCAAAATTAGTAGTTAACCGCGACGCAAACTTGCACATACGATTCATTTAAGCGCTCAGCTTTCCTAAAATTATTTAAACATGCTTGTGGTGAAGGCGCATACTCTCGCAACACAACTGACTTAATTGTCTCATAGTTTTTTATATCTTCATCACTTAAATAAGTTATTATATTAGAAGCTTTTTCTCCTAATAAATTTAACAGAATCTCAGCTTTATATTTCTCAGGTACTTCTTTAATACTAAATGCGCGTTCTAAAGAATTAAAGAAAAACTCCACCCTTCCGGTCGAGTGGGGATTCTGACAGTTAAAGTTCTAACACTTTTTATTACTTGATCAATAGTATCTGGTTTGGCTTCACCTTCACACACTTCTGATTTACTTTCATTTTTAATTTTTGCGAGTTCTAATTCATTTTTAACTCGCTCTAATTTTATTTTTCCAGATCTATTTGCCGTTGCTCCTCATTTTTACGATTGTCAATAATCGTGCTGGCAATATCTTTAACCATGTCTGGTCTATTTTTAAACACATCACTTTGTTCAATTGCATCATATAAATCTGAAATTGTTAATTTTTCAGATACTATCAAATTTATTTCTGCGGCAATGAGCCGCAAATCTTCTTTTTTAGCACCTTTAAACATGTTTGCACAAATTATTAAATATATGGATTTCCACTTACTTCTTTTACAAAGCTTTTCACTTGACACAACACTATCCACAGGTTTGAGCCACTCTCCGGCTCATAAGGACCAAAATGTTCTCGTCAAAAGCACTGACACATGTTCTCTTAGCGGACTGTATCACACACACACAATAAAAACCAAAGGTTTAAAACTTAACAACTTTATTTACGCGACACAGGCACAGCCACTCGCAGCCGTGATGTTCTCTCGTGCCACTCGGGCGTTACACTGATCAGATTCACACTTATGCGCTCGCAGGCGCATGCGTACACACACACTTTTTCGCCGCTAGGGTATCCTTGCGCGTTGGCGCTAACAGCTATGTATTAAAAATTAAATAAGGCAAAAAAAAAAAAAAAAAAAAAAAAAAAAAGCCTCTAAATAAATACGTTTCGTTTCATAATAATTTTAACTCGTCTTTTCATTTTTCCTTTGTAAAAAATTCTTGAAATTGTAAAGAGACTTTTTTGGATACCCTGCGCATTCCTAGTAACTTACTTAACTTTTATAGACAGATTAAAGAAATCTGATTAAAAAAAAAAAAAAAAACATGAATTCATAGACTCTATAGAAATTATAGGTAACCTTTTGTTTTGAAAAAAAAAAATGGAAATTAAAAATTTAATTTTAGTAATTGCATAAATCCATAATTTGAAAAGTTCTGAAATAATGCTGTAATTGAGTGTTATTGAATTACCAATATATAAAAAAATTAAATGGCTATAATTAAATTTAACAATACCTTTGGATGGGATGTATTATATTTTTTAATTAAGGAAAGAAAAAAACCCAATAAAATGCATAAATTTGACTTCTGAGGTCTGATTCAACTATTTTTTTTGTCCTGTAAATCTTTTCACATCGCGTGAGGTTCTTCGCTTTATGCAATATTTTTGAGATAATGCTAAAATTTATAGGTATCTAGCTAACCTATATTTAAAAAAAGCTTATTATTAAACCTAACATCATTCCGATGGAATATGTTATTTTATTTTCTTGAGAAAACAAATTCTAAATTTTGATTTTGAATTCATGTTTGTCACGTAATACTTTCTTATCGTGCATGCTTTTCGTTTTATGTAAGCATATTTTTTACATAAGGGCAAATAAACTGGTTTCCATTTTTTTAAAAATATATAATTTTTAACCTCTAATTGCATTTTTTTTAATTAGTCATTTATAATAAGTGGATATATTTCTCATACTTGAACATTAATGCATAAAGATTTTCAATTACCGCGTGTGTCTAGCTATAAAACATATTCACATTTGCTGCAATATATTGCAAAATAATATTTTTTTTTTTCCAACTGTACAGCTGAAGCCCTTCAGCACCGTCTGACGTTAACATGCTCATAATTTATACTTTTCTGCAATCTCAGCCTTAATGGCGCGTGATAAATAAAAAAAAAGCTCTCGTGATTTGTTGTTTGAGGGGAAATATTACAAAGACATCAGAATTTTTCGAAGAAAAACAAAATGTACATCAGCAACAAAAAAGATTTTCACTGGCTACGAAATTGCTTCATTAATCATTTTGACGCAAACATGGCCACAAGCGAGGTCCTTGAAAGGGATGCATTTTTATCAGAGAGACAACGAAGCGCGAAAAACAGGAATGTTCGAGTTATCTATCAATCAAAAATTTGCTTCGATTTTTTTTTTTTTTTATACTCCGTGTATATGCTGAGAAAAACTCTTAATTGATGTTTGCATTAAAAAAGTGTTTAATAGATGTGCTTATTATAAGATGGGCGAAATTTTAAGTTATGTTTTTCCCCCTTTTTTAATAGTGCATTCAGAATAATTAAAAATCCGTCAAAAGTTTTACAAATAATTTCAATAAAAAGCTTTTGATTTTGATAAAATTATAAGGACAATCATCTGACATTCTACAAATACTTTCATTTCATTTTTGTCGCGTTCAATTATTTTTATTTTTCATTTAATATTTATTTTATTTATTGCACAATAATAGTATTCTATCCTATCATAATTAATAGTGTTAAATTATAATATTACTGCATTATATAATTAATAATAATTATTACTATATGCTATAATTACTTTTTTTTTTTATATTAAACCTTGCCTATATTAATTTATTTTTCGTAAATCCAAAAAAAAAAAAAAGTTGGTTAAGTTTAAAAAATCTATAACTCCAAAAGTAATTGATGAAATACAATATTTTTTTTTTTTTTTTTTTTTTTGCTAAATACTGAAAAGTCAAAGAGTTTCTTTATGTAATTTTTTTAGAAAGCATAATTTTCGGACGATGTGCAGAAGTAATGCGCGGTGAAAAAGATCTTTGTTCTTGTAGAAATGAGAAAAACTGTTCATTTTCTTTAACATTGTTAATATATATATATATATATAAATGTTGATATAAATTAAGGGTAAATAACACTCCTTTATTTTGCAATGTGTGGATAAGTTATGTGCATGAATACTATTCAACTAACCTCATTAATATGCAAAGTTGACATAAAAGTTTTTCGGGACACCTACCATGAGAAATGTGTTACATTTTTTTGTGTTATATTTTCTGCATCCATTAAATTAACCGATTTTTCTTTTTTTCTGGGGCAGGAAATTGAATTTTACAGGACTAAAATAAGCCATTTCGATTTTGCCTCTTTCATAAAACTTTTTATTATAAGAGATTTTTATTTAAAAAAAGATTTGCAGTTGGGAATTTAAGACCTTAATGAATACGTTCAGATTTATTTATATTTATTAAAGAGTTTACAAAAATTCGTTAAAAAGATAGATGAAACAAATATGGTTTTGAATTTATTAAAATTTTTATATTTAATTATTAATTTCTCTTTAAATCCATTTCAGAAACGAATGCAATCATAAATCTATGAATAAAAAAATTATTAATTACGATTATTATAATTCCTATTAATAATTTCATTATTAGACAAGTTTTAAATTTTAATCAAAGAAAATTCTTAAAAACTACTTATTGTCACTGTCCTTAGATGGAATGGTTTGTAAATAAGAGTTATTTATTAATTTTTATTCGCCACAAAAGAAGTAAGAGCCAGCCTTAGGGCCATACTGTTTACTCCAGTAAGTACCAAGGGCCAAAACCGTTTTAAGTTTTCTGTCATTATCTATAATTTCTTGACCAGTCACCGAGTACGCGCTCTTAGCGAGTATACGTTTGCTAACTACAAACTATAGTCAGTTAAAAATCACAATTACATAAATCTCATTAGTATTTTATATTTTTTTTTGCAAGCGGATACCCCGCGATTTCATTCGCATTAATCTAGCTTTTCCGTTCCTGAGAGATTTTCAGGATAAAAATGATATGTTCGATTCAGGATATATACATTTCAAACATCGATATGCATACATATGAGATACTCTTTACCCCAACATAACTACCGAGGGTAACCACTAGTTTATAATGTTAGTGGGAATCATTTCAATTACTTGCTAGCTGTTATGCTTAAGTTAAATTTTAAGCGTATTATGCTTGTCATTAAGCTTTGCCTAGCAAGTCAATAAACCCCCGAGTTATTATCATTCTGTGTTTTTTTTATTAGACTTCTTACAGCAACAATAAGCTATTCGCTGTCGCGGGCCGGATTGATGATACTGGCGGGCCGGATTTGGCCCGCGGGCCGTAGTTTGGGGACCCCTGCTTTGGAGGATCTCAGAGGAGAAACTCATCAATGACTTCAATGTTGAAGCGTTTCTCAAACTGCAGAAACAACACATTGAAGCGTACTACAAGTATTATATATACTATACTTATACTTGCATATTATATATACTATATATTTGTAGTGCATATAATACTTGTATATGTTTACACATATGCAAGTATTATATGTACTACAAGTTTGAAATACTTTAACATCTTTACTTCCATTATTTAATTTTTGCGTGAAATCAAATGATTCTATTTTTCGGATGAAAGCTCCTTTTTAAAATTTAAGTTAAACTAAAATGCAGACAAAGATATTTGGAGTAGCGTCAATAATGGTCCAAAAAAAAAATCAATCCGACAAAAATTTTTTTTTTTTCTAGTTAAAAGTTGATAACTCAATTTTAGGAGAAACAAGTAATATAAAAAAAAAAAAATTAATTCCTACTTTTTTTCACTCTATTGCAGAAAGTCCTTTATAAATAATTTTCATTCATTTTTTTATGTTTATCTGGCGCCATCTATAGCATAGACATATGCAACTTAAATCTTAAAAAGAATATAATTAATTGAATAAATTTAATTGCTGAATTAATATTTGAAAAAAAACTGTATTAACATCAAGTGTCATCTACTACAAGTTAAAAAATTGTATTTGAACTTGAGTGGATGAATAAAAAGTATTTTACGAACGATTGAAAATTTGAACAAGATAGATATAGGGAGAGTGTGAACTAATAGAAGGAATTGAAAAAAAGAGTTCATTATAAAGTTGTTAATAAATTTTTGTCTAAAATGGAAAGAATGTTATCTTAAAGAAGATTTAACTTGATTGATCCTAAAAGTTTCTATTCTTGCTAATTTCAAAATATGTATGTAATTTTTTGTGAACTATTTTTAGAGTACGATTTTTTAATGTTTTTATGTACTATTCGAAATTCCTAACTTCAATATTATACTACTATATTACTCAATCTATGAGTACAAAAAATATCTTTTCTTTCTCAAATCCTTAATTATTCCTTTTTTATATAAAAAAAAAACCCTTTTTCATTTTTTTTATAAAAGCAGTCTAAAAAAGTATATGAAAAAAAAAATCTTTGAGGTATATAGAAAAAATTAAGAATGAAGTCATAATTTTATTTAGCCTTATTTGTTATTGTAATTTAGTAATTGATATAAATATTGGTGTTTAAAATGTAGAACATTTTCTCTTATTAGGATGGATTATTATTTAGAACATAAAAAGCCAAAATTGTCATTATTTTAGTCGATTTTTCAGGTAAGGTCGATTATTTCCGGAACTACAGAGCAGATTTCAATGAAATTAGAAAGCGTGCAAAAAAAAAATCAATCCACGAGTCGCGGTACACTCGCAAGGCATCCAACGCTAGAACTTTCTACATCGACTCTAAAAGTGGATTCGCAGAAGGTATGTGCGCAACGTGAACTCGCACTGGAAATCAGGCATCGCTGGCGAATCGACGTTTTTTTCAGGCCTTCAGTGGCCCTCCGAAGAACGCCTCAGGCATATGCTAGCTGGCTAATCCATCCGACGGACTTTCTGGAAATTCGTTGACCAGCTCTATGTGGGCTTACATTTTCTCTATTAAAATGAAATCAGAGGCACTCTTTAACAGGTAAATAGGAGGTTCCAGTATCCTTGGGTACTTCACGGCAATCACAGTGTCTCTAGAGAACACATGGATGTATTGACAACCATCTAATAGGATGCTTGGTCAGGCCATCAAACCTCAACTGCTATAGTGGTTTCGAATGGTGGACGATAGATAGTGGATCTCTGGTTCTCACCAGATGAACCAGCTTCAAGAATAAGTTTTCAAGCTGAGCACGGGACTCATCAGTTTAGAGAACTGTCCTTCTCTGTTCTCTGGTTTAAAAAAATCTATGTCCTCTGCAGAATGCTAAATCCACTATGAATCTTCAACTAGTTCTCATTTGACCAAATCAAATAGAAAAACACCTTGATCTCAAAGGTCACGGACGACTCTTGTTGCGTCTTGATCTAATGGACGAATCTTCCCCGGGGCCGTTTGGGGAAGGGGGGGGGACTCAATATTGCAAACAATAAAATGCCAGGAAATTCGTCGAGCGAAAGAAACTCGGTTATCGCTCACTTCTCAGCCCATTTACTGTTCATGCACACTTTTTTAAGCTTTCATAGCTTCATTTTAAATTTATATCATCCATAAATAAATATAATATCAACTTTTGAATATTAAAAAATAATAATTAAAAAAAAAAAAAACAGGCATCTTCAATTTAAACTTATTATTTATGTCTTGAAAAACGGTTAATTTTTTTCTTTCCCAAAAACTTGCTGAAACTTCTTCGGTGCTTTCTTGTCCCAGGTGTCAAAATCGGAAAAGAGCTCTGTTTATCTTCGGAACTTGAGTCTGGAAAGTTTCGGCAACTACACCTGCCAAGTATCGACTGACAAACCCTACTTCAGATGCGTCCAGACCACAAGACATCTGGAAGTCGTTGGTAAATACTATTGTTTTCATTAAAACTATATAATTCCAGTTTTATTTCATGTGATATTATGTTTGAAAATATTATATATTTTATTGATGTTGAAACATTCATTCGGATATAATATTGTAATAGATAAAGAAATATTGCGTTTACACATTGTAACCCATTTCATAGCAGAATGTTTCAATTCAGTTTATTCAGAAATTTATTTTTCTATTACAATTAAGAGAGGTTTATTTTCGAAATAGATATAATATATATGATTAAAATCTTACATGCAATTCATACATCTTGAATCAGGAACTTCGTTGTTTAAAATTAACATTTTTTCATACAATAAATGCTTCATCCATTTCATTGCTGTAAAATATACAGTTTAAGTAGCTGGTTTTTGCCTGCAAACAGACCTGGACGAGAGTGAGATGTCTACTCACAAAGACATTCTATCTTATGACTTCGTCTTATGTCTTCTTGTCTTGAGTCGTTAGTGAATTCCTTTTTTATTTTCAACCACATCCGTAGGACTGGTAGTTGTGCAAATGACAGCACGCTAAAAGCAATCTTTTCTGTATTCACTTCATGCATTTTCCATTAATGTATGGTAATTTTTTTTTAGAATACAGCAATTTAAAAAATCTGGAGGATTCTAAACTGAGAAAAATAAAAACTCAACCCTTTGCATTTATTATTCTAACAACAGAAGTAGACATGTGAAGTAATCTTCAACCACCCCCTACATTATAAGAAAAGTGTTTCAGCTCCATCATTGTCAAATGTTTCGATCTCAGAGTGCTGTAAATTATTTCTTCCAAGAAAATTTGTACACTTAATTTAGATAAAAATAAATTAATTAAAAAGTCCACACAAATAGAAAGATCTATAGAACATTGCTGAGCTGTTTTAATTTATTGGAGCCTCGTTTCCGAACGGTGCACGATTGGAATTATTATTAACTTTTGCTTTCTCCTGCTTAACAATTAAAAACATATATACGTATAAGTACGTGGTTCTTTAAAAAAAAAAAAAAAAATCGGTTATATCTTCAAATTCTGTTTGGGCAATAGAATTTCATCGTCATCAAGGCCATCTGGGCCAAAGCTGTCTGCCTACTGACATATTTCGAGATAGTAGATGTTTTCTTTTTATGTAGTAGTGTTATCAGCCCAACGCTCTTACGGTCATAGTAGACTGGGACCTAAGTGGATTCCGAATCGCTACAAACACCCAAAGCACTGCCGGGACTCGAACCCTGTAGCATCGAGTGCCAGAACGCTAGTCACTCGGCCAACAGTAATCCTCAATGGAATTCAACAACAAGGATTTTGACACTCGCATATCTTTTATATAAACTAAGGATTGTACAAGTCGTGAATATATGTAAGCCAGCCGTTCTTACATCTAAGTCAGAAATTTTCCTGAAAGACTGTCTGTTTCAGTACCACCATCGGATGGACCTGTTCTGATGGAAGGGAAGTCTGATTATGAACTGGGGGACAACGTATCCATCCTTTGCAATTCTGGAAAATCCAAACCTGCACCAGAACTCAAGTGGTACATCAACGGCCAGCTGGTGAGTTAATAAATGTGATGCATCAATATTATTAAAAATATGTTGGGAGAAACATTTTTTTGAGTTCAGTTAAAGTATCTATAAATAATAAATTCTTAGAAAATATTCTTATATTAAAATGTTGATTATATATGTGTAAGGAATTGTTTTTAAGTATTTTTTCTGGCAAACTAACTTGCGTTAAACTGCTCGATATTATTCGTTATTTAAATATTACTCAAATAATAATATTATGAACAGTTAGCTCAAAGTAAACAGGAATGATTTGGAAAATTTTTAATCAAAAATTAAAGAGTTATTCATTATTTGAAATCAATTACAAAAAAAAAAAAAAAAAAAAAAAAAAAATTAAACATTCTTTTGTGCTTAAGAGATGAACAAAGAATACCAACACAAAAAAATTAATAAAACACATGCAGTATAAATTTTTAAAAAAGAAAGACTTTAGCGGAAAAGCAGCTTTTGTACAAATTCTTGTTCGAGAAGGGCAACAAAAACCCCAGTGTCTCTGGGTACGAGACACGACCTCCTTCACGTCGTCCCTTCGTACTTAACACCAAATTACCCAAGAGTACTCATTTCTTAATGAGCATGTACTCAACGGTAAATAATAGGTGCCGAAAATTGTCTTATTAAAGTATTCTCCGTATGTTCTATGGAATTTAAATTATCCATTAAAATAATAACTCCACCTTCTGGAAACTCCTCGACAGTCCGGGGAGTCCGGACACCTGCTAATGACAGCTCAATCCGACGTCTTAATTTCTCCACAGACGAGCACACCAGGACGCTAGTAGAATAAAAGCCTACCTCTACACTTACCAGCGGGTTTTTTGCAACTGCTGAAACGACTCTAAAGAGGACGACACTGCGTTGAGGTTTGGTTTGTCGCTCTACGGTCATCTTGTACACACTTTGGGCTAAACAGGCCGGGACCTACAGTTTAACGTGGATTCCGAACCACTGACAAACATCCATGCCATAGCCCTAAAGCCTGGGATACCAAAGGCCAGAGCGCTAGCCACTTGGTCACCAGGCCGCTACTGAGTTGAGGAGACGTTCCAATCTAAATGGGGCAACCGGTGGTCATCTGTCAACATAATGCAGCTTTCAGAACAGCGAGGCCACTTCAATGATAAAGGCATTTTAACTAATTGATAATTTACGTATGACTGCAGTGAACTCGTACGCAGCTGCTATAAAATAATGGCTTCTTACTGACACTCTCTCACTTACTTTCGCCTGCAGGTTGATATATCCATTGGCGTTGATTTCCGACCACCTACAGTCTTCTCTACACGGGGTTCAGAAGGCTTTTTCAGACTGGGTGAAACGATACATTTCAAAACTCTCGCACCGCGCTTGTCACGCTCGCCCCCGTCTTGTTCTGGACGACTTGAACCTCCTCAATAACCCTTTTCTATTTCAGCCGCCGAGCCGCATTCGCTTTGCACCTGGAGCGTTTTGTTCCTGACATTTACATATAGTATACCTTCTTCCGTTATCGTAAATTTATGACATATTTTTGCATTGTAATTGGGGCGTCGTAAACGTTCTTTAAAACCGAAAAAACTAATCTCTTTTTATAACTGTGGCATCATACTAATAAAATATATATTATGGTTTTGAATCCGGCCGACTTCCCACACAATCTGTGGTTGGACTGTGCCCATTTTAATTTATTATTAGAGAAACACGGGTCAACAGAGAAACACGCACTGCACTCCATCCGAATTTTAAAGTAAATTAAGACAGTAATACAATATATATACATTTCATGACTTAGTGAAAGAGTGTTGAGCATGAAAAGAATATCCATTCAATGATTTAATAATGCGTGAAAATTTACTACTATCTTCGTGACAGTATAGCATTCCTTTCACTACATTTCATTAGAGTTCTTTTCATTTTCATTAGCATTGCTTTTATTATTATTTATCCTCCTAAGCAATGTTGTTTACAAACCCGATGAAATTAAAACAATGTTTTTATTTCAACAAATTATGAATCCCTCCCACAAAAATAATACATTAAAAAAAAAGAAAAAAATCTTATTTTTTTTTTCTGCTACTTCTTATTTTTCTTATAAAAATAATTTTATATTTTAAAAAGAATATTAAAATGAATTCTTTTATTTGAAAAAAGTGTGTTAAAGTATTAAAAAGAAACTGATGTATAATTTTCTCAACATATCCATTTTACATAAATTTACATTTATTATAATTCAATTTAATTTTTACAATGTTGAAAAAGTACATAATCCATTTTAATTAAAATCATTTACTCCTAATAAATGAATGAATGTAATTACACTGGCAGCTATTTACAATTAATAAATCTTTAATTATAAATAGTTTTTCGCATTACCGAACGGATTTCCAAATCGGTAGACCATCTATATAGAGCAATTCAAAAATACGCTATTTAATATTATTTCTAGTTCTTGTTTAAAATTTAAATAAATCAAAGGATTCAATAAACCATCTCTGCAGTTTAATATGCAGATGCAGTTCCAAAGTAACTAATATACCAGCAAAGTATTACAGTGATAGTTGCATTTCTGTAAATTAAATCTTTAAATACTTGATAATCTGCGTAAATTAAATAATTTTCCAAAATATTCGATTTTGCTAAAAACTACGTAACTGATTTATACTGACTCAAATTAAATATTGGACTGAATTCATTATTAAAAAAATTTGTTTCACATTTTTTTGTGGGGCGGGGAGGTAAAAAAAAAAAAAATCGGTTATTTTATTTGATTGAATTACTTAAAAGTGTTTCATTCAATGCCTTTTGAAACACTAACAGGTGGTCTGAAACGTTCGTAGGCTCACACATAGATGGCGCTACTAGTATTAAATCCATAGGATTTTTAGTTAGCCCTAACCTTTAAAAGACACGTGTGTAAATTTGACAGCTGTTGCACTATAGTATGTGAGTTATAGCATTTTTAGTAAGGCAACTTTTGTTAGTTAGAAAAAATGGATAAAAGGGAATTTCGTGTGTTAATAAAGCATCGCTTTTTGGCGAAAAAAAAAAAATACTATTGAAGCCAAGGCTTGGCTTGATAAACATTATTCGGACTTTGCACCAGGAAAATCAACCGTAGAGAAGTGGTTTGATAAAATTAAACGAGACGAAATGAGCACCGAGGACGATGCACGCAGTGGACGCCCCAAAGAGGCTGTTACCGACGAAAACATCAAAAAAGCCCACAAAATAATTTCTGATAACAGTAAAGTGAAGTTGATTGAGATAGCTGAGACCCTAAAGATATCAAAGGAACGTGTTGGACATATCGTGAATGAATATTTAGATATGCGAAAGTTCTGTTCAAAGTGGGGGCCACTCGAACTCACAATCGATCAAAAACAACAACGAATTGATGATTCTAAGCAGTGTTCGGAGCTGTTCAATCGTAATAAACCCGAATTTTTGTGTCGATATGTGACAATCGATGAAGCATGGCTCCATCATTTCACACCGAAGTCCAATCGACAGTCAGCCGATTGGACAGCACGTGATGAACACTAAAAATGCTATAACTCACGTACTAATAGTGCTACAGCTGTCAAATGTATACACGTGTCTTTTGAAGGTTAGGGCTAATTTAAAATCATATGGATTTAATACTAGTAGCGCCATCTATGTGTCAGCCTACAAACTTTTCAGACCACCTGTTAGGTGACATTTCTTCTCTCTCTCGTCCTCTCAGCATCTTTTTCCTTTTGCGTTACCGTCGGTAAAAAAAAAGTAATAAAAAAGTATCTCATATGTACACTGAAGTGACAAAAGTCATGGGATACCTCTTAATATCGTGTCGGCCCTCCTTTCGCCCGGCGAAGTGCAGCAACTCGAAGTGGCAGGGACTCAACAAGTCGTTGGAAGTCTTCTGCAGGAATATTGAGCCATGCTGTCTCGATAGACGTCCATAATTGTGAAAGCGTTGATGGTGCAGGATTTTGGGCACGAACAGACCTCTCGATGATGTCCTATAAATGCTCGATGGGATTCATGTCGGGCGATCTAGGTGGCCAGATCATTCGTTGGAATTGTCCAGAATGTTCTTCAAACCAATCGCGAACAGTTGTGGCCCGGTGACATGGCGCATTGTCATCCAAAAAAATCCCATCGTTGTTTGGGTACATGAAGTCCATGAATGGCTGCAAGTGATCTCCAAGTAGCTGAACATAAGCATTTCCAGTCAATGTTCGGTCCAGTCGCACCAGAGGACCAAGTCCATGCCATGAAAAAACAGCCCACACCATTACGGAGCCACCACCAGCTTGAACAGTGCCTTGCTGACAGTTTGGGTCCATGGCTTCGTGGGGTCTGCGCCACACTCGAACCCTACCATCAGCTCTTACCAACTGAAATCGTGACTCATCGGACCAGGCCACGGTTTTCCATTCATCTAGGGACCAACCGATATGCTCACGTGCCCACGAGAGTCGCTGCAAGCGATGTCGTTCTGTCAGTAAAGGCACTCGAGTCGGTCTTCTGCTGGAATAGCCCAAGAAAGCCAAATTTCTCCACACAGTTCTAACAGAGAAGTCCCTTGTACGTCCCACATTGATTTCTGCGGTTATTTGACGCAGTGTTGCTTGTCTGTTAGAATTTACGACTCTTTGCAGACGTCGCTGGTCTCGGTCGTTAAGTGCAGGCGGTCGACCACTGCGCTGTCCATGGTGGGATGTTATGCCTGAAATTTCATACTCTCGGCACACTCTTGACACAGTGGATCTGGGAATGTTGAATTCCCTAACGATTTCCGAAATGGCATGACCCATGCGTCTAGCTTCAACTAACATTCCGCGTTCAAAGTCTGTTAATTCCCGTCGTGCGGTCATCATCACGTCAAAACCTCTTCACATGAATAACTTGAACAGAAATAAAAGCTCTGCGAAAGCACTGCGCATTTATACCTGTTCTACGCGATGCTACTGCCATCTGAAAATTTGCATATTGCTATCCCATGACTTTTGTCACTTCAGTGTATGTATGTCTATGTTTGGAATGTATATATCCTGAATCAAACATATCATTTTTATCCTGAAAATCCCTCACGAACGTAAAAACTAAATGAACGCGAATGAAACCACGGTATAAAAAAAATACTAATGAGATTTATGTAATTGAGATTTTTCACTGACAATAGTTTGTAGTTGGGGATCAATTTTAATTGTACCAATTATTAAAAAAGATTGTAGTAATTGAACCAGCGAAATTAGCAAGCGAATGCTCGCTCAGAGTGCTTACTCGGCAACTAGTCTAGAAATTATAGATAATGGCAGATAAATTAAAATGATTTTGGCCCTTGTTACTTACTGGAGTAAACAGTATGGCCCTAAGTCTGGAAAGTTTGGAAACCCCTGATTTATTCCTTTGCAAAAATTAAATTTAATATTTAGATAATAATTTCAAATACTTTTTTAATTTCAAATTCGAGCACAATCTGTTATTGCCGCCCGATTTACTGCAAGATTAACGTAAAGAATTCGCTCTTGCGACAAGTGAAAGGAAATCCAATTGCATCGGCAGATAAAATTCTGCAACAGACGATAAGAATGCAGGAGAAAATGAATATTTAAATAACAGAAGGTGTGGGCGAAATCCCCCTTTTCAGACGATTCCGAGGAGCTCAAGGGTGGACGCATTTCAGACGGGCCTTAACGGCTTTTTTATTTTATAACCGCGATTTCCCGAGTCTTAAAGGAGCATTCGAATGATTTGCACGCGAAAGAAACTGCGCTTTAATGTCCTTAATTTTTCCACGCGAGAATCTTATTTCTCAAGAGAAATCATTGCGACTGTCTTTATGCGAAGCCATTGTTCTTAATTTCAAGAAAAAGATGCCCGAATAAGACTGCAATTTCATTTAACGAGAAGTAAAAAGAATGCAGTTATTCGTCCCTTCATAATTGTAAACCTTTTTAATTTATTTTTATTAAAGGACTATATCATCCATTTAAATGTTTCTGAAAATTAAAATTAATGTAATAGTAATTTTTATAAGAGACACGGAAATTATTAAGTATGTTTTTGTTTCATGTTATGAGTAGTTATTAAATAAAAGAATGTTTTTATAAGAATTTCTATAGTAATTTTAAGAATTATTATTGTATTAATTTTAATTAAAATAGTAACTTGCTAATATTAAAATTGCATTGGCTACAAATGCTAACTAATAAGAAAATTAAATACAGTAACAAAGGAAATACAAAGCTAATTTGGCTTTTCGGTTGTTTTTTTTATTACTAAATCTTTAGAATAAATTTCGAAAGATTTTGAAGAAATCCATTATTATTTGCGCTTTAAGCTAAACTTTTAATGTATAAACCAGGGATGGGCAAACTTTTTCGGTTGCAGGCCAAAAATCGAAAAAAAAAAGTTTGGCGGGCCAAGATAAATTTTTCTAAAATTTTAAAAACAATATACAAATACTACAATTTAAATATGTTAATGAGATGAATGAAATTGCGATTTCATTTTTAAAAGTTCCTTATAGCGAGGTTCAAAGTGAGATGTACTGATTCTAAGGAACGAGGCTAAATGCTCATCTGTCAGTCTACTCCTAAAATAATTCTTTAATATTTCTTTTATTTTGTTCATAGTTGAAAACACTTGCTCACATATATAAGAGGAAATACTTTCGATAATGATTTGTAAAACTCTGACTTTGGCATATTTAGAAACAACTGCTTGAGATGATTGTTAGATTGCAAACCAAATTAATTCAACCTGCAAATCTGACCTCACTACTTCACAATTTACGTCGAAAGGCATGGTAAAAATATCCAATTCTGTTTGAATGGCACTGAAATCTTGAAATCTGCGTTCGTACTCAAAATGCAGTTTTTCAAGCAATCTTTGTAATTCTTAAGCTTCCTTCTCTTCATTTCCGTCGATTTATGTTTTGTAGAACAAAAAATAGAGAAAGTGAAAAGATCATCAGTCCTTTGAAAAAGGAAGGGAAAAAAAATAATATTTAATCAAAGTAGAAAAGTTTATGGATATAAAATATATAAATATATATTTATTTTAATTTGCCTCGGACAGGCAAATTAAAATTCTATCCGCGGGCCGGATAGAATCTTCCGGCGGGCCTGATTTGGCCCGTGGGCCGTAGTTTGCCCATCCCTGCTCTACACTATTCCAGAACTAGTGCAGAATATAATAGTATTGCTACGCCTACACCCTACATTTTGTGTCCAAAAATACTGAATAGCATTGTTCAAGGATCCAGAACCGTTCAAGACTAACGTCGAAGCATCCGAGGCCCTCCGACGTCAGAATGACTTCGTTTCACGGTCGCCATGAGTTATTTCTGTCTTATTTTAGACGGAAAAAAAGCCTTAATTTCTGCTCTGACCTCAATGGCTCTAAAAATAGTACACGAATTGTTCGCAATGGCGGCTATTTATAGATTCATCCAAAATAAATTCGAAACAGTATTGCTATACGATGGAAATCAACTACCACCTATTCCCTTCTGAAAGAAACTTATGAACATATTGAGCTGCCTTCAAGTACAGCTGGCATATTGATTGTCATTCGAGAGGGGTCTCAAATTAGGACATGCGAAGTGAACCTGATTTTTGCGTGAGTGGAATTAAAGCACTAAAACACATTACTGGTAAAAGCGTAAGATATTGAAGAGAAGAATGGGCAAAATCCACCATTAGTAGATGCAAAAATAAAAACTCCTATTACCACTCTTGCATGTAATGAAAATTTTGTAAAAGTCATAGACATGAGTGGATTCACCTTCAAATACTTAATTTTCCTGTAATCAACGAAGCTGAGTTGAGGCAGGGAATTTTCATTGGTCCACAGATCCGTAAGCTCTTTAAGGGTGCAAGTTTTGATAGCGAACTCCAAAAAGATGAGAAAGAATCTTGGAATGTTTATCGCATAGTGTCAACGAATTTCTAAGGAAATGTGGAGTCAAAGAGATCCTAAGAAATGAGTCAACCAACATTAAAATAGCAGCATAAGAAACGAGTCGTTAATCAATCATAGGGAATTAGTGATGGACATGTTGTCTGCATGCAAGACTCTAACAATGTGCTCCTCCAGTGTCATTTCTATTGGCTTCATGAGAAACTGTGGGCCGTGCTACCGACGGACACGGTGAGCGAAACAAGACACTACAAAGTCGGCAGACATCACAAAGTCGAAAACATTCCAATATTCTTTCTCGTCTTTTTAGAGCACGCTTTCAAACTTGCACTCTTAAAGAGATCACGGAATTACGCTTGTGGACCGATGAAAATTCCCTGTTGAACCATTTTCAATAACGACGATAAAATGCATAAGAGACAATCCCTGTAACATAGAGTAAACAGTCGCATGCATTTATTAATACACTGTTTCACATTGAAAACATTAAGTCACGATCGAATGGCGCCAATTTCAAAATTTCTTTTCGACAACCAAAAATTATTAATAAAATTTTATTATTTAAATCTCAGTATTCATTATTTTAAATCTCAGTGAAAAAGATTTTCATCAAAATTTGTTATCCTGATAATTACCAGAATTTCAGGTGTAGCCTCCTCTGGTTGCTCAGTGTATTCAATGGATTTTTCGATCGAACTTAGACTTTCGAATGTTCCATTTTCTTCTGACGGACATCGTTTTCATCATCACTGCTCTGTTGCGGTCAATTTTCAACCTTATCTCTCCTCTATAATTTCTCGCTTCAGATCTCTTCAGCAAGGATTTCTTAAATAGGAAGTATTTGTGCTAGGATCAAATAATAATAATAATAAATAATTATAACCAGATTTATTTTTATTATTTGGCTGCGCTGGTGCCATTATTTAAGTATCGATGCTTCAATTTCTTTAAGACATCCAATACAATTGAGCATTAAATCTGATTGGGGCATCTTATAATTGCTTGTCCTTCTCCAAGATTTTAAATTAGCTTTCCTAAAAGCTTCTCTCTGTAAATTCTTTCAAAAGCATCCCCCCCATTGAGAATTAAAAGAATCTAATAGGAAACAAAAAATGCTTTTACTCATGGTGGATGACTCCAAGAGGAGGCCCTAACTATAACAGGAGGACTTATCTCAATATGTAACAATTCTTGGGACAGAATGCTCTCAGAGCAAAACTTGCACTTTCTGTAGTGGCTCGGTTGGAGCGTATGCTCGGGACTTAACTATATAATAATAACTAAAAATATTATAGTACTATAATTAATATTTCTCGGGGCTACAATGTGCATGAATGTTTCTGAAATATCTTATCCTCAAACACATCCAGAATTCGATTCACTCCTTTTAGGCATTGAATTATGGGCCAAATTTTTAAATTATTTAATTTATCTTTAGTCTCTGCGGGTACCTATAGATGGCACCACGAACCACTCTTTTCCACTTCTATTCAGGTGATTAAAAATATTGGAACTTGTTTGTTACTCATCTTTGAACAATTTTTTTCTTAACTTATTAAGTACTTAGTTCTTTTTAAGTACCTTTGAGAATTTTTAATTAGAATTTTTTAAACTCTGTCATTAAATAAATAAATAATTAAGCAGCAATATAAATGATTATTTTCTCCATTAACTAAGATATGTTGTGATTTAATTTTAAACAGGAACGCCATAGCTAGTGTGCCCATTGCTAAAAAACACCTGGATTAAATAAAATGTCATAAACTGATTCATTCCATTTGAACCTTTCATGCAAGAAATCAAACAATAAAATGTTAAAATTAATTTTTAAATTTTTATTTCGAATGTAGTTTGGTAATTTACTGGGACCTCCCATTTCAATTGCAAATGAAACCTTTCGAATTTATTGTTTTAAAAACAATTAAATACTTGCATGTTTGTAAAACTGGTTTTGGAAAACAACGTAACATTTTTATTTATTTATTTTTTCCAATGCTTTTGGGTCAAATTATTACCCACTTAGATAAAAAACAAAAAACAAATCGGAGGTGTGGGGGGAAGGGGGGGCTAGTTTAATTTGATTTAATATTTTGAGTGATTATTAATAGTTCTTGCTTAAGAAAATATTTTTGCTTCGCAAAAATGTACATTTCTGTAAAAAATCGCTTGAAGACAGTTTTATTTTAATCAGCCGTGCAGCCAAGATGTCCATTCAATACCGCAGAACAGTGCAGAGCGATAATCCTCGCCCAAAGTACTTTGAAAATTGATCTGAGAGCCATACTATTACGATGCATAATACATTTTTATGGGAACCATGTGAACTATAAAACAAAAAGTTTTAAGGGGATAAAATTCAAAATTGTACCCCTGAGTTTGCGGGTCGACGGATGCATTCCGCTCGCTTGACAGTTGTTGCTAATTTCGCGTATATACTTTATCGACGGTCAGGGAATAAACCTCAATTACGCCGTTCATCCCATCGTAATCGGAAAGTTGGCCACCACGATCTCTAGATCTGACTCCTTTAGAAATTTTTTCCTTCTTTTGCGGTATGGAGTTCCATACTTGTTGTACTTGTTTTGTCAATACTGGGACGGTCAGTGCTGTCTGTGGATGATGCTGGAGTTGTCGTATATTGATATCCCATATGTGCTCAATAGAGATAGATCTGAGGATCTCGCAGGCCACGGTAACATGTTGACACTCTGTAGAACACGCTGCGTTACAACAGCGATATGAGGGCGAGCATTTTCTGTTGGAAAACTTCCCTTGAATGCTGTTCATGAATGGCAGCACTATAGGTTGAATAGATTGACGTCAGTGTGCAGTTGCAGTCAGTGTGTTTGGGATAACCCCGAGAGTGCTCCTGCTTTCATAGGAAATTGCTCCCCAAACCATGACTTCAGATGTAGGTCCAGTGTGTCTAGGTCGCAGACAGTCTGGTTGCAGGAGTTCCCCTGGCTTCCTTCTGATCAACACATGGCCATCACTGGCACCGAGGCAGAGCCTGCTTTCATCCGAAAATACAACAGATCTCCAATCCGTTCTCCAATGAGCTCTATCTTGACACTACTGCTATCGCAAAAAGGCAATGGCTTGGAGTCAGTTGAATGCACGCTACAGGGCTCGGAGCTGTCCTTGAAGTAACCAATTTCTAACAGTCTGTTGTGTCACTGTGGTACCAACTGTAGCTCGAATTTCTTCCGCAGAAGCAGTACGATGGGCCACAGCTGTACGCCGAATACGGCGGTCTTCCCTCTCAGTTGTGCCACGTGGCCGCCCGGTGTCTACTTGAGGCAGTACCATCCCTGGACCACTACTCCGAACAATCATGCACACATACTGGCCAAGTCTTTCTGCAATATCACGGAAAGAAAAATCCACCTTCGCAGCCCTATTATACGCCCTCGTTCAAAATCGGTGAGCTGTTGGTAATGCTTCTTCGTCTTCTTAAAGTCATTCTTGGCTAACGTCAACTCAATACGTCAAATTTCAAAGCTCAATAACGCTCACGAACTTTACAGCACGCATTTAAAGAACACCTGATTTGCATTTTCCGAGTGGCACTACACTTAAGCGAAAATTGAATTGATGTCATGTTTCAGATATATAAACACGCCCACCAAATTTAGTTTATCTAACACAAGTCTTTCTTGGTGTTGGGATTTTTTTTTTTTTTTTCGTCGGTGTATATGCATACATTGGGAAGGCCTCAGACATGTAGCCTTGGATTTACAGCTTCCATTCAAAAGAAATGAAAATAAATACCTTTTTGCAGTCAATAAATAGAAAAATAAAATGAAGTTTTTGTTCTTCTTTGCCTCCAGATGGCGACAGAATTCGAAAAATACAGAATTCCTTTTTTATAAGAGTCGATGATCGCATTTAGAGTTTTACGTACCGATTTCCTCTTGTATAAACTAGGAGTATCTGTAGTAGTTTGTATCTCTGCGTTTCGCAATAAAAAACAACATCGAACTGACCCAGTGGGAGCCTCCTTTTCATTCCGTGCACAGAACAGACCTAGACTAGATGGAGAGAGAAAGGAAATTTTCATCTCATCTCTTCCAGGCAGAGTCGGATCTCTCCGACAAAGAGACGGTCGTGCACCCCGACCAGCTGGAGAGCTCGAGCTTGGCGCTGCGCTTCCGACTCAGACCGGACGTGCTGCACAACGGAAAAGTGACCCTGAAATGCGTCGCCACCATCAACCACACAAGTGCAGTGACGACCAGAGAGATCACAGCCTCAGGTAAACTCTCTTTTCTCCTCACCTCACCCCACCAGTTGAAAACCTCGTATCGACGGATGTTGAGGAGAGGAAAGTGAACTATTATAATAATAACCCCGACGGACTATTAATGTTTTGCACACATTGCCGAAATCTCCATCGAGTCTCCTCGTTTCTGAAAGCAGTCACTGCAATAATGGCGTTAGCGAATTCAAGCTACAGCCCTTCAGCGCATGTTGCTTCCAAGTAAACTGAAGAACTACCTTTGATTCTTCACTATACGATGGGTCTCACAAGACACCAAATGCCTTTACAAATATAATTCTAAGGGTAGTCAATTACAGTAATTCTACCTATAATCAGCTTTAAAAAAAAAATTGGGTTGAGGATTATAGGAAGCTGCGTATAATCCGTTGACATTTTTTTTTTTTCCCCTCACGTTTCATTAAAAATCCATTTTGTGAGTCCGTCATCTGTAAAAGGCTATTTGTCCAAACTTTGTGAGAAAATAAATATCTTCTAAACATAACAGCTATGGGCAATGGATGAGAATCGAAGTTTTACAAAATAGGTGGCAAGTGAAAATCAGTGCGAATGAATCTAATGGATGAAAAAGACACCAGAATGAATTTTTTTCTTTCTAATGCAGCTGGTAAACACTTAGACAGCTTGGTCTTGATGCCTTAAGGCAAGCGCTGCACAGACGTTACTCACTTTGCATTACCCAGGGGGCGCGTGCAATTTGAAGATAAGCCACGGACGCGGAGAAACAATGCCCTACGATCCTATTAGGACCGGGACCTACGGTTTAAAGTGGATTCCGAACCACTGCAAACATCCATGACACCACCGGGACTCGAACCCGAAACCTGCGGTACCGAGCGCTAGCCACTCGGCCATTCAGGCCCTCAAGAATGAAATTATAAATAAGAAAAACCGCTTTAGTAGAAGGTCGAATTAATAATACAGGCCAACAATGAAAATTTTTTTTCAATTTCAGTTCTTTTTTTTTTTTTTTTTTATTTTACATACTGAATCCAAGAATAATAATGAAATCATTACAGAGCGTTAAGTTTTCTCGCAATAAAGCATCTTTATCTAGCAAATAACCCGATCATGGAAGTAGATATTTTCCAGATGGCGCTTTAGTGCCTTTGGACTGGTTTCTCACCCCTTGTAGTTTTTCGTTTGCTTTGTACCCAGTAAAATGTGTTAATCATCCATTTGTGGCGAGTTTTCTAGCAAGAGAACATAATGAAATTAGCGAGAAGGGTGTACTTCGAGAGAAAGCACGGAGACAACGAAAGTCTGGCACACTGCATTTGTTTAAAAGATCACAAGCGGGGAAATCTTTCAGATGTTCCGCAGGTACAGAGCAGCCTAGGATAAGCAAAAATACTACATGTGCATTTACACTTGAAATATATTCCCACCATCGTACGCAAAATTAGATTTCATGAAGCAGTTTGTAAAACGATCGCAAGAACTCAACCTTGGTTTCAGTGCTTAACAACTACGGAAAAAAAAAAAAAAAAAAAAAAAAAAAAAACCTCCCATTTGTCCGAAACTTGTTACTTCTAACATTGATGCTAGACCATAACTTTCAAAATGTAATGAACTCAAAAGAAAAGGATGCTCGGACTGTATTCAGAAAAAAAAAAAAATGATTTTAAATTCCTGAAAACCTATTTACGAAAAATATAATTTAAATTATGTTAAGGAAATTAGAAGTGTAAAATGAGTACGAGGGTTCTTTTTCTCCCTGAAAATCTTGGCTCAACGAGTGAAGAACAAAGCGTTTCCATCAGCATGTTACAACAAAGGAAAACGATCTTGAACAGAACGGGAGGTTATCGCCGGTTCCTTCATCGAGAAACTTTATGTAGCAGAAAAACTCCACCTCAACTCATTGCAACAAAAGGCAGACTTTTTGGATTACTATGAGAAAGGACGATAGATTTCATCATCCGAATTTAAAAAAAATAAATACTGTCATATTTTTTTACTATTTTCATACCTTATTTTTTGCATTGAACTGAGTTATAAAAGCCAACAAGTAATATTTTTTTTTTTTTTTTAAAGTCAATTCCCATTATATTGCAGAAAATCCTTTATAAATAATTTTCATTCATTTTTTTAAATTAGAAAAAATTCTCTCATATACACACTTTCCATTTCTCTCACTAATTTATTCATTTCATTTTCCATGTTGTATCCTCCTTGACTCAGAATAGAACCCAGAATGAAAAAAAAGAATTTTTTTTCCAGCTATCTACATGCTTCGCCACTGACTTATTCCTAAATTTATATCCTGCTAAATATCTTATATAAGAGAAATTTTTTTCTCCCAAATAAAAACTAAAATTAATTAATTAATATTTGAAAAAAATGTATTAACATCAAGTGTCACCACTACAAGTTTAAAAAATGTATTTGAACTTGAGTGGATGAACAAAAAGTATTTTATTAACGATTGAACAATTTATATAGGGAGAGTGTGAATTAATAGTAGGAATTGAAAATTAATGATTTGGTTTATCGCTCTACGGTAATTTTTTGCATACTTTAGGCCAATTAGATCGGACCCTACAGTTTAATGAGGATTCCGAACCACTCACAAACATCCATGCCACCGCCAAAATTAAACCTGAAGGGCCAAGTGAGCTAGGTGGTATCAAGGGCCAGAGAGCTAGCTAATTGGCCAACAGGCTGCCAAAAATCAATGGAGTTGCAAAAAAAAAAAAAAAAAAAAACTGTACTAGAAGAGAAATATTAAAAAGAAAATAATTTGGAATGATCTCCCTAAAAGAAAATAAACATTAAACTGTAGGTCTCAGTCTAATTAACCCACAATGTGCACAAAATGACCGGAGTGAAACAAACCAAACCCTAAGAAAAGAAAAAAGGCACTGTGGATTAGACAAATTATACACTTAGTAGCTATTAACTATTGCCCATTAAAGGTCCTTAATGATTACTTTTTATAAATAAAACTAAAGATCTATATATGAAATTTTTTTTTTTTTCCAGCAAAATTACAAGCAGCCTCTCTTAAATATCTTCTTTGGGCAGTTTTTGCAGTTACATTTATCCTTCAAAGATGGCGTTAAAATTGTTCTATTATACAGATTTGAATTGATAGAATGACATGTCCCATGTGTACAAAATCATATATATATTTGATATGCCTATATATATGTTTCATATGTTAAAAACTTGAGTTGGTATGCAAGAATGTATGTTTGCTTCTCTATGTATAACTACATTTTCACGAAAAGTATTTGATTGTAATTCACTGTTACTCGAAAAAAAAAAAATAAAAATAAATATTGATGTTTTTATTATTTTTTTTTTCTCAGCAATAAATTACATTTCTCAAAATGATAAAAAAAAAATTACACATTTTTGTAGAACATTTGAGATAAAAAGGAGGAATATATTAAATAAATAAAACACACATTCTGTTTTTATTTGATTTTTTGTAAATATTTCACACATTTGTAAAAATTTGTTCAATTCTTTGGCTTCAACAAAATGTTAAAATTTAATTTGAATCAATGTAAAAGAACGAAAAACATTTCATTTCATTAAAAAACAATTCCCCATATTAATGCAACAATACCTGTAATAATGCATATTTGCAAGGAATAAGATTTTAGATTCAAAAGTAATATAAATTTGAATTCACAAATTTATGTTTCATGCAAAATTTTTTTTTTTAATAAGAATAAACAATTAAAAATTTTACAAGACTATTATTTAAATTGCCTATTTTAAAATTCATAATACAAACAAAATGTCATTTATAGAAATGACCATTAAAATAAATTAAAGTAAATATCTCAGCAACACTTGTAGGATTTAAATTACCTTCCACTTACTGTGCTAATTCAACTGTATTAAAATTGCACCTTGTTATATTCAGATATGCTGCCATGCTTGGTTTTAATAATCCAAAAATAATTTTGACCTTCAATTCAACATCAATGACAAAAACAAGTGAAAGCATGAAGCACAAAATGTAAACAAAGCAATAAGCAAACATACAATCATTCAAACAAAATCTGCAACAAACAAACTAATCACTTGAACTTTCATAATTCATCAATGAATCATATACCAAACATTAATCTATATTTTGTCAAAACAGTAAAATAAAAATAATGTCTGTTTAAAACTTACTTAATGAAATATAATAAAACCACAAGTAATCCCTACAATATAATTAACAAAGTAAAACTGAACACATTAACAGTTATTTTCTTTTCTAGATAAAATAATTTATATTAAAGCATAATAGTTTTAAGGCATTTGATGTAATGTGTTTTACTATTTTAACTAAAAAATGTTTATACTATGATCCATAAAATCAAAGCATTTCTATATATTATGCTTGCAGCTTTCTTACTAAACATATGAATAATTTACCATCATTAAAATATTTCAAGGAATGCATTTCAAATAGTTTATTTCAGCAGTAAAATTCTATAGCCATTCAATCCTCTCCAATACACAAAAACCTTGCTTTAATTTATTCAATATATGTCACATTCAACCTCATCAGGCAGAGCTCTGCAAAATATGAATGTAACCACTGTAGCTTTTTAATTTCGAAATATAATACAAATGTATTAAAAAATAAATACTTTAATATCTTGAAAACCCGTTGCAAGAAAAACACTTCCTTAAATGAGTTAACTTAGATGAAAATCAAAACACTTTATGGAAGACCCATAAAGACAGATACAGAATCCAATTCTTTATATGGATGTGGGGAGGGGCAGTCGGAATGGAACAAGAAAGAAAACTAACAATTTATCAAGCTAAAAAATAGAAATTCTTTCCATATTTAAAATGAATAAGTTCTACATCTAGTTAGAACTGTGCACTAATATTCTATATCACTAACAATATTAATTATTTACAAACAGATAAGAATAAATTTAGTATATAATATTTATAGCTAATAAAATAAATATATTCCCAGTACTTTTAAATACAAATTAAAACAAAGAATTACAGATTTTTATTGCAACTACTTTGGTTTTTGCTACACAAATGGGCAATTCCCAAGCTTTTACTTAAAACGCATTATTAGGTATAGTTGCCAGAAATTTAGCTCCTCCTCAGTCTGCTCAGATTGAATCTCAGTACGCAGAATTTTTTATAACATTTAATTTACTGCTTGAATAGTGAAATTAACCTCTTTAAATAGCAAAGTAACTTAAATAATAAATGAAAATATTACAAAGAAACTGTTTCTAGTAGGAGGAAATATTATTCGAAACATATAGAATGCAAATGGTCTTTCATACATTTTACAAACAGCAAGTAGTTCAATGATTAAATATTCTTTGCCCTAAGATTTAATGAACATGCTATTACATGTATAGGAAATATTTATGGTGCATCTTATCTTTATAATCAGAAAATAATAAAAGCCTAAACTTTTTCATAAAAGGTACGATTAAAGTAGATACTACAACGAAATAAAATTACACAACACTCTCAGCTTTTGGCATTTACTTTAAAATCCTTTGGATTGGATAAAGCTGCATAAACTATGTTGTAAAATTCATTTTTTCAAGATAAATATGAGAAAACTGATTTTGTGTGTTTTCAAATAATTGATTTGCCAATAAGCATATATAAAGCTCTCTAATACATTTCAAAAGTATTATTTAAGTTCATTAGTGCAGAGCATATAATTGATTTTAAAAGATAAATAATCAAGAAACAATATCAACATATTAATTTGATAGTTTTAAAAGCTATTAGGGATTTATCATTAATCCCTTTAAAAGTTATTGTGCCCTTCATGTCTTGCAAAATATTCAAATTTCATGAAATTATCTTACATAAATTTTCAAGAACACCTAACATTATGATACTGTAAATGCTTTATGGTTGTTTTTTTTAATAAAATTGATTCTGTGTTGTCATTGACAAAAGTATGGTCAGTATGCAGATTTCAAGCACTCTAATTAAAAATATTATATAAGTTCCTTAATGCAAGATAAATGATTAAATTTTCATTAGACAAAACTGCACAAAGTACACATTGTTTCTGCAATATAGATAAATTATTAAAAAATACATTCAAAAACAACAAGTAGAAAAACCTCACATACTTCATAAATTTTTTTTTATACGATAAAACACTTGATGTAAAAATATATTAGCCTTTTTACATTTGTAACCAAAGTAACTGCCAACACAATTTACCTTCTATGAAAATAATGAATAAAAGCACTACCTGTTGAAGAAATTTATAATATAAATGTAAAGGCAGCAATCTTCTACAAGAAATAAGTGCTTTCAGATTAAAAATGATATACAACTCAACCTAGACTGCAATAATACATTTTACATGTGAAAATGAGTTTCAAATGTTAACTTAACAACATACAATAAAGACAATGTGATATTGAATGATTTAACAGCAGTTTTTATATAACTAAATCCCACAAAATAGGGACACGTCTAAATTCGTTATAGTTAAATATGAATCATTTTGATTCAAAATATAGAAACAAAGTTTGGAGGCCCTAAAGACCAATTTATATAGATTCACCTTTAGAATATATAGAAGAAAGCATCTGCATGCAAGTGCAATAAATAAATTTTCAAACTCAACCAATTTTCCACGGCAATCAAAAACTAAAACGGAAAATATATTTCATTGCAATGCATTTTCTTATCAAATTAAAACAGTTCTTTTAAAATTAAATTTTACTCAAGTATTTGAATAATCAAATAGTTGGCATGACAATACTGAAACATTTAAAAAAAACTTCTAATTACTTCAAACTCTAAATACTGAAAAATGTTAAACAATTGGTATTAAAAATATTTATTCCCAAATGACTAGCAGTTCAAGATTATCCAAATCTAAAACAGACATCCTAAAAAAATTTATGTATAATTATTCTATAGGTGTCTAAAAAATTTAAATTTGCCTAACATGAAAAATTGCAGATATATACTATTAAAGTTCTCAATAAATCACAAAATATTTAAATGATGAATTTGAATTTTATTGTATTTCTTTATACAAAGTATAACTAATATCTAACAGTAAATGACAGGAAAATAAACATAGCACAATAAAACAATTTATTTAAGGCAAATGATCTAGGAAAACTATACTCTAAATAGGGACGGACCGTAGGCACTGGCCTAGAGGTGGTCAGAGCATTACATTTTCCACTATTTACGCAACACGCAAGAATTAGAAATATTGCATAGTCAGGACAATCCAAGCATTATTTATAAGGGTTATCACACATTCACTTTTTTTCCACATATGATTACTTTAATATTTTTTAAGTGAAGATGTTTACAGTACAAAATGTTTTTAATATTACCAAAGCCATGCCTTCTTTCACAAAAGAATTTAAACATGAACTAAATTCTAATATCTGAATTATAAATTCTATTTAAACAATTTAAATGTTTCCCTACGATCAAATTCTCATTAAAAGTTCAAAAGAATCCCCTATAAAGTAAAAACAATGAAAACAAGTATTATCAACACATTTAGCTAAGAAATCCAAATAAATATTTTGAAAGCTACATACTATCAAAAATACATACAGAAATCTGATATTGTTTTAATTTAAAACTTTTTGTTCTATCCCTGAATGATTCCTATTGAAGACAGTGCATTTTAGAGACTGAAAATTTTAATATAAAGCATCACCGGTACAAATTTACATAGCTATCAATTATAATTATCAATACAGCTTCAAGATGAACTGAAAATATTTCCAAGAAATATGTTATAAATATGTCAAAAGTAACTGAGAAATTTTTTTTCATCATTTATTTTTGATTTTTTTTTAAAGCATAAACTTCATAATTTAGGTATACAAGGCTTTACAATTCAAGTATGTAAATACATTCTCACTATACTGCAACAAACCATGTTCACTCAAAAATATTTACTTCTGCAATGAAGACAGGTAATCTCATACCATAACAGTTTATTGAAATATTTATCCTGGATTTTGTATGGACACATCAGTAGTAAACACGCTGAATTAAATTAAATGACAGCACGCCGACAGTGAGGATTTTCTGAAGTGTGTAATCTCTTATATCCAAATATTGTTTAGAAAGCAAAGTCTCCCAAGTTCTAAATATGTCCTGTTTTACTCAGAAACACAATGAAAAGAGGCAGTCATCACTGTTCATTGAGTACAAATCTTCTTATCAGTGAGGTGGAGGAGGCTCAGTAGTTTTATTTCTATCATCAACTTGACGTAAAGCTTTTCTTCTCGTAGGTGAAGTACCTCTTTCTCGATTGGTCGTCCTGCTTACGGGCCTAGATGCACTATTTAGGGTTTCCCTTATATTGGCTCGTTGAGAGCCACTGCCTCGACCAACTGGATTATTATAGCTATTGCTGGCACCACGGTTATGAACACGCCCTTGAGGGTTAGGCCGTTGGGCTACAGGTTCAGGATTGCTGCGTGCCAGCCGCACTTCTTCAATGACAGAATTTGAAGGCTGCTGCCCAGAATGGGAGCCTGGCTCTGGTATGGCACTTATTGGTTCCCTTCGAGGATCGTGATTATCATTCACATCTGGGTAAGGGATGATCTCTCCACCATTCAAACTCAGATCAATAATTTTAACGAGACAGTCCAATTCTTCAGTATTAAATTGTTCACCTAGGGTATTGAGTAGCAGTTCTTGGACAAAAAGACTACGTTCAGCATGTTCAATTTCTAGAGCTTGTTGTTCACCTTCGGTGATGACTGGTTCAGTGCATCTGAAACAGAACCACAGTTTTATTAAAATAAGAATATTTTTGAATAAAAAATACTGTTATATAACATTTTCTTAAAAGGCATAGAGTTTACGTAGTTAAAATCAATTTTAATAAGCATTCAACAGAATCTTGTGACATCTACTGAAAACGATATTTCAGAAAATCAAATAATGCTGTAAAGCAGCAACTAATATATTCTTACTCAATATAGAGGAAATCCTCCTATGGGGAAAAAATTCCAGAAGTTTTCACATAACTGAATTACATATCATACAAACTATACCTTGATAAGAGGAACTGTGGTCCAGAGGAGGCTGATGAAGGACTAGAGGAAGTATCAAGAGAAACAGTGAAATGAGTCTGCAATGTGCTGCTGCCTCCTGCACCGGCTGAAGTAGAAATACTCGTTGTAGCCGCCTGACGACGAGGTAGTCGTTCCAATTGCTGACGTGCCATCTGTGCCTGCTGCCTCTCCATCTGTAATTGCATCTGAAGTTGCTGAAGCTGGGATGTAGTATTCGTTTGAGCGAGATTGGAACGACGTACAGAGGATAGCTGAGAAAGAAGTTCTAGAAAACAGAATTATTATAAAGACAAAATAAATTATATCAATTTAACAAGCGAATAAAAAATGTTTGACTAATCATTAATTCATAGAAATAAAAAAAAAAATTTTTTAATTGTCTCGCAATTTCTAAGCCAAATGACTTAAATATAGAATTCATGGCATATAAAGAAGATAGTAAACTTTATATAATTTTTTTAATGCTTACTTAATTAATTTATTACTGATAGTAATTGCATAAAAAAAAAAAGTTTCCATGCTTTCTCTGTTGGGGTTTCTGAATTTTTATCAAGCAAGAGAATTTACAATTTGACAATTCAAAGTAATTACAATAAAGTTCACAAAGAATTGATATTATGACATATGCATTTTAAAATTGTCTTGCACTTTTTTATTTTTGATAAAATAAAATATTTGAGTTTCAAAATGATTTTGCAAGATAATATTGTCAAATATATAAAATCCATCCACCAATTCTGAACCACATTATAATTTATAACTTTAAAAAAGGATGCTTTAATTTTCAATAAAAAATTAATATTATGGACAATTTTAACATTTGCTAATTTACAACATTTTTTTGGGAACACTAGTATACACTGAAGTGACAAAAGTCATGGGATAGCAATATGAAAATTTTCAGATGGCAGTAGCATCGTGTAGAACAGGTATAAATGCGCAGTGCTTTCATTTCTGTTCAAGTTATTCAGGTGAAGAGGTTTTGACGTGATGATGACTGCACGACGGGAATTAACAGACTTTGAACGCGGAATGTTAGTTGGAGCTAGACGCATGGGTCATGCCATTTCGGAAATCGTTAGGGAATTCAACATTCCCATATCCACTGTGTCAAGAGTGTGCCGAGAGTATGAAATTCAGGCATAACATCCCACCATGGACAGCGCAGTGGTCGACCGCCTGCACTTAACGACCGAGACCGGCGACGTCTGCAAAGAGTCATAAATTCTAACAGACAAGCAACACTGCGCCAAATAACCGCAGAAATCAATGTGGACGTACAAGGGACTTGTCTGTTAGAACTGTGCAGAGAAATTTGGCTTTCTTGGGCTATTCCAGCAGAAGACAGACTCGAGTGCCTTTATTGACAGAACGACATCGCTTGCAGCGACTCTCGTGGGCACGTGAGCATATCGGTTGGTCCCTAGATGAATGGAAAACCGTGGCCTGGTCCGATGAGTCACGATTTCAGTTGGTAAGAGCTGATGGTAGGGTTCGAGTGTGGCGCAGACCCCACGAAGCCATGGACCCAAACTGTCAGCAAGGCACTGTTCAAGCTGGTGGTGGCTCCAAAATGGTGTGGGCTGTTTTTTCATGGCATGGACTTGGTCCTCTGGTGCAACTGGACCGAACATTGACTGGAAATGCTTATGTTCAGCTACTTGGAGACCACTTGCAGCCATTCATGGACTTCATGTACCCAAACAACGATGGGATTTTTATGGATGACAATGTGCCATGTCACCGGCCACAACTGTTCGCGATTGGTTTGAAGAACATTCTGGACAATTCTAACGAACGATCTGGTCACCTAGATCGCCCGACATTAATCCCATCGAGCATTTATGGGACATCATCGAGAGGTCTGTTCGTGCCCAAAATTCTGCACCATCAACGCTTTCACAATTATGGACGTCTATCGAGACAGCATGGCTCAATATTCCTGCAGAAGACTTCCAACGACTTGTTGAGTCCAAGCCACGTCGAGTTGCTGCACTTCGCCGGACGAAAGGAGGGCCGACACGATATTAAGAGGTATTCCATGACTTTTGTCACTTCAGTGTATATTATCTATTATCAACTCTTTTATTAGACAAATATTAATAACTAACGAACTTAAATAACTTTATAATGATTCTGCTAACTAATCGTAACTTTTTTTAAAAAATCTTAAGTTAAGAATATATTAGTATTAATGAATATCTAAGAATGAATATAATAGAAACATTCATCCGTTTCTTAACATTAATATTGAAAAGATAAAAAAAAATCAATGACTAATATTTAAAAGATAAATCTCTATATTCAGATTAGTAAAAATTAATAAAATATTACAAGAAACCTCAATATTAAAAAATATTAAGTAGATGGATTGTTTTCATTAATTGAAAATTAAGATTAAAATATGAAACTCTGTAATATTTTAAAATTAAAGTAGTAGCAGGTATTTTAATTAACACGTTAAAAAACTGAACGATTTTTCTTCTCAATGTGATTTTTGCAAAAATTCACCTGGAATTACGAGGAGATGAAATTCCACACAAATTATTAGAGACATGAAATTCAGAATGCAGAAACAGTATTTTATACTAAAAAGATGCAGGAACATAATAAACCTAAAATAATTAGTAAGTATACAACAAAGAAACAAAAAAATGGTTTATCAAAAAAACGAAGCATTGCACAAATGTTTGTATGCTCAAGGTTAAGAACAAATAAATGTACATTAATAAACAACATCCCTTAACTAAAATGGTTACTTGTTATTGTCTTCCCACAGTGAAACATCAGATAATGTAATAATTGTTGAGGTACGAATGTTTATTTCAACTGCTTGATGTTCTCCAGCAGATAATCATGCCAAAAGCATCTCCTCAAAGTATCCCACATACATTCTATAGAATTTAAACTAGGTGAATAAGCTGGCCATTCATTCTAATATCTTCATTATCTGATCTCTGACAACTTTCCTAATTTTGATACAGTATTGAAATACACCCTACCCATTCATCATAGTGCCTTCAGAAGACAAAACAGGTCAGGACTACTGTACAGTCTCCATCTTTGATGTTAGCGACAGTCTCCATCTTTGATGTTAGCGAGATAAACTGTCGTTATATCTCAAATGGAGTTAAGAAAGACATGCTCCATTAATGAGATGTCCAATCTTGGAGTTTCTTACCAATCTTAATTTATAGTATTGAAGGCAGGAATGCAGTATTCAGGATGGCAGGCAAATAGTTGATCCTAATGGAAATGTTTAGCTACAATAAAATTTATACTACTCATATATAGATGCTGAACAATGTCACTTGCTGACTAGTATAAATTTCTTTTGTTTGCAAGACGATATATCATTATCATGGCCAACTACCACCTGCAATTTGGAAAGTGTTCCCATGTTGTGAAATGACACTTTAATTGATACAAAGCTGTTGGGCTACACTTGTCACTAAACCTCTCCTGAAGCTTGTAGATCATTTTACCATCACCTGGATGATTCCCAAATGATTACTTTCATCTATATTGTATATAAAAACTTAACTTATAATAGAATGCCTTTCATATCACCTTTTGTATAGTAGCCCTGCATGCATTTTTGATGGCTCCATGTCACCTATGATGTCCCACTATTTCCATACAAATTACCTTTCTAAGGAATTTAATGTCCATTTTACTGACTGCAAATAACTCTTTCTATGGCTGTCTGCTTAAAATTACATCATTAGTTAAATTTTGAAAGCTAGTGTAGTATTAGCCACATTTCTTCAATCATCTAACAATAGGAAGAATTTTATGCGTACATTCAAGGCGAGTTGGCCACCCGATTTATACATATGATCAATTTTATTAAAATTATACATATTAACTAACCAGCAATGGGATCCATTGAATCCCTACTATTTGGAGACAGTGACGCTAATCCACCAGCTGAAGTAAACTGCATTTGTGAACGACGAGCTCTATTGCTACTCATGCCTCTTCCAGCATGAGGTATCCTTCGAGTATGACGAGAACTGGTAGGTTCATCTTGGTGAGAATAGTTAAGAAATAACTGTTATGAACTCTATTAAAAGAATATTTGAATATATAAAAGCAAGTTAGGAATTTATAATTATAACATACACACAGTCAACGTTTAACTTGCTTGCTCAAGCTTTGCTTCCAAAGATATAAATTTAATGTTTTTCATGTAAAAAGAAAAAAATAAATATTGAGAAACTTATGGATGGAGTGTCGGTCAAATAATGACTCTGAGTCAGATTTTTATGTTAACTTGACTCCTTTCAGTAATTTTATATACAATGTATGAACTTTTAATCAATTTAGAAGATAATATAAAATTATTTTCACAAACAGTTTTGCATAACAAAAGTATTTTTTTTTTTTTTTTTTACAACTTTAAAGGGGTATATTTACATTCACTTAAAATAAATCCTTGTCTGAATGTGCTTACAAAAATACATTTATTCCTATAAAAATTACACTACTAGATGAACAAGCACCAAAGTATTATAGAATAAAATTGCACACAACAATGACAAAGATGTGGCATTTGTAATATTAGTAACTTCTACAAGATCTTTCATTTGTTGATCCAAGACAGCTTTTCTACGTTTCAGCATTGAGAAAAGTCCCTCAACACTTATTTGGTTTGCTGTCAAAACAGTAAACACTTTTACTAACAGCTGTATGATTGAAGAATACAATTGAATTGCCTTAACCTTTCATTTTAACATGAATTTCTAAAATTTTGGAATAGTAAAATTATTCTTATTAGTCAGATTTTTAAACTGACTCCTGAACACCCATCTCTGTGGATGATGACTTAACAAAAGTTGACAGCATATTATGAAATTAATGCATTGAAAATATAACAGCAAATGTGCAATCTTTTAATTCATCTAAGTAAATAAGAAAGAATCTTTTGGAAGATGCAATTTTTATATTTCATTACAGAAAAAAAAAAAAATAAACAAAAGGATATTATTTCCCTATTCCTATGATCAAGAGCTAAATGGGCAGAAAAATCATCAGTCATATGATTAGGCTCGCCACCAGGTTGTGAGGCACAGACAGGACATACCTAAAATAAAATTTAGACAAATTTACAATGCATGTTAAATTTTACGATATCAATGCACTTAATGCACATAAATCTAAGTTATAATGGACAAATATTTTTAAATTATTTGGCTTAAAATTTCTTTCTCATGAAATAGAAAATTATCTTTGAATTAATAATTACATTATATTTTGATATTTCATCTAATTGATAATTTTGATTCAATACATAAGCAAAAGTTTTAAAATTAAATATCGTACAAGTTTAAAAAATGTAACAATTTAACATGAAAATTATTCAGAAAATTATGAGAACTGGTCCAAGACAAACATTTTTATTTTGAGTATCAAAAAATTAAGAAAACAGTATTAAATATTTAACATAATTTATATTTATAAATATAGTATTTTTAAAAATCTATTACTAGTCATAGATTATAACAATTCATTTTTGGCAATTCAATAAATATTTACTAGAAAATTCAAGCTTTCTCAAATTAAAAGTGAGAAATAGACTAGATATTTGGGAATATATACGCGAAATTTAGAAGGAGGGGAAAAGTGCAATTTTATGTTTTACATGAAATATCAGTTTCTATTAATGTTGAAATTACTATTTTAACATATTTACCAATTTAAAATAGTTAGATAAATATATATTATACAATATTATGTAAATCAAACATGTTTCTATGTTTGAAACCCTTCATTTTTACATTTCTAATTAAAAACTGTGCATAACACCACTAATTGAAATCTGACAAAAATTGTAACTTTTCTCCAAGTTTCTTTTTTAGAATTATGAAAATGTAAGGATTTTAAACATGTAAAAACCATAATTTTGCTATAAAAGTAGAAAACCAGTAGTTATATTATAAGGATAGGAATAATTTCTCAGTTAAAAAACAAAAACAAAACGAGTATTTATCCTTACATTTTAAGAATAAGTAATAAAAATTTAGTTTTTAAACTTATTTTTGATTTTAGATTACTCGAGGAAAACATTTATAGTGAATGTTATTCAAATATTAAAACTAAAGTACATAATAGTTACAAATAGTATTTTATAATATCTATTATACATAATAGACAATAAATTACCAGTTCGCATCTAGAAATGTTGTTTTAAATATGAATTGCATAAAGTCTTTCAAAATGTAATAACTATCTCTTACAGAATATTAAGAACATATTTATAATAGAAATATAATTAGGTATTATAGAAGGAAAATATGAAAAGTGCAACTCACAATTTCCGCTGAGGACTCTGAATGCTCAGCTGAAACGTGCTCAGTCAGTGCTGCTTCTGTCAAACCCATTCGACCACAAAAAGGACAAGTAAAAGATTGAGGATGCTCCACAGAAGCTGTTTCACCTCCATAATATAAATCTGAAAGTACTCAAATATATTTCCTCATGGACAATTAATTCTAAATTATTGATAATTAAGAACAATAAATATAAATTGAACATTGATAAATGTTTTAATACATAAATGATTGTTCTTGGGGGACGTAAGAAACCAAATTTAATGAATAAAATAATACTTATCGTTATACAATTTTGTAAGTCTTATTTGGAACATCAAATATTAAAATATTAATTTAATATACATAAATATAAAAACAATTTACATTACAAAAAAATAAAATAAGAAACTAAAACAAATTACAGACCTTAATATGAATCAATTTCTAAAAAAATTTAATATCTAAGCTGAAATATAGTCCATAGATTTTTGTATAAACATAAAATGAAGACACTATCTTGCTAAGTATACACATAGAATAAATTAAAAACTACCTAACGATAATTGTTTGAAAATAAGCATTTGTAATTGAAAGTTTTGACAATATTAATTTAAAACAAAACAGCTGATATATGAAAAAAAAAAAAAAATTTATACTAATTACTATACAATTGTTAAATTTATGTTTATCACTGTACTTATTTAATATATCAAAATGGGAGCAGCATTCAATTTTCAAAAATATGATTTTAACAATATTAATTTTATAAATTATAAATAGGAAAAAAAAAAAAATCAAATTAAAGTTTTTAATATGAGAAAATTTCCAAAATAATAAATTCTTCTTTGTTACAATTACTAATTTTTTTCTATATGCAACTTCAGGGTAAAAATTTTATTAGTCAAAAAATTTTTTAAAAAAATGCCTAAAGGTAAAAACTAATTACCAAAATCTGCTCTTGTCAAAATACATTGCATAGGATGGTCAGCATTGTGACGGGTAGTAGATGCCCCAGCTTCATAGCATGTTGCACATAAATCATAATCATAACATACAAGACATTTATATCTCTTGCCTCTGAAATTACCTTTCAAACATGAATCACAGCTGACACCTAAAGAAATAAACATTTTTAATGCAAAAACGTTTATTCCAGATTTATGCTATTACAAATGCTGATTCATTCCATTCAAAAAATTTGAGAATTTTTTCTTTACATATTTTTATAATTTATTAAATGATAAACAAAAACGAAAATCAGCTCAGAAAACTTTAAAAAATAAAATATAAAACATTTCGTACTGTAAAGCGTATTTATCAAATCAATTAATTTTAATTTATAGATTCAAACTTTATTACTTTCAAAATATATTACTTTTTAAAATTTCAGCATACTTTCTAATTTATTAAGCAGCCTTGATTAAATGATAAAAAAGTTTATGAAACCTTTATATTGAAAAACATGTTAAATATCACAATTTAAAAAAACAAACTAAATTTTATTATAATGATAACCAAAATTATTAAAATAAACACAATACAAAAGTATCAAATGAAAGTCTTTTTTTCTCCCCCCTTTTTTTAATTTATGATTAAGTTATCTTTTTTAGGTGAAATTCTACAATCAAGAGAATTTTCGTCTTCATTTTGATATGTTTTTTTTATTGGCTTATTGATAAACAGATCACATCATCAAAACAAATAAAAAGCAATAATTTAATCCATCCACAATCAAATGACATTGGCTTTCTGCAATTCCTTTAAATAACTTTATTGTTTTTGTTACATTAATCTTTAGACAAGATGTTCCACTTAATAGAGAAGGAATTCTTTTCATAGACATCTCCACTCCCTTCTTTCCATCGATTTCGTTAAAATTTATTCTCTCTATTTACACGCAATGCTAAATTGGACTATTTAAGAAGCTGCCAAAGTCAAGTTAAAAACTAAAGGACTGCCTTTAGTTTTTAACTTAGTTAGTTATCCCTTTAGTTATTTGTCTTTTCAAAAATGCTAATTGAAGGAATGTAAAGGTTTTAATATTTAGAACAACATTATATTTGTTTATATTAAAATGCAAACACATTGATTCTAAAAATACCACTTGCACAATTTTTATAGAAAAATATAGTGACTTTACATTAAAATATCTTAATTTTACAATTAAGGTTTTTTTCCCAAACAACAAAACAATTTTTTTTTAAACACTTGCATTATTTCCTTTATGGTCATGCTATACCACTACATATTGAAACTGAATTTTTAGTCAAATTAAATCTGTGTATTAATAAAGCAATACTGAGTATCACATTTAAAGTTTTATAAATAACTAGAATACATATATTTCAGTATTCTAGGTTAGATCTGGAATAGTTAATTTCTAAATGCAAAACAATCTACTGCAGAACCATAATATGAAATTTAGATGAATATGATCAAAATTATATAGCATTTTTGTAATTATGAAAAAAACATTTTGTAGTATTTTTAAATCTTACAAGCAAGAATTCAGTTTTATTCATAACATTAAAATAAGAAATTTTTATGAGAATCAACATTGTATACAAGGAAAAAAAAAAAAAAAAATTAACCATAGAATTCAATTTTTAAGTCTCTATTGCATCCAGATTTGATGCTGTTCAACTGTCAGCTTTCGTTACAACTAATTTTAAGTATTTAATTTTTGTAATGAAAGCTTTGTTTTTTTTTATATTCAATACTTCTAATGAGCTGTAAATATGTATCTATGTGTAAGCTGTAAATATGTATATATATGTATCTGCTTTTAAGGAATTTAGCCACATCATGTACAAGTGTCAGATTATAAAAATATGCAACATGCTTTTACCAAGGAAGTCTATTTCTGAAAAATAAAATTTCACATAAAAAAGTACTGCATCTAAAATTTTAGAACTCTTTTTTAGATTTTAAGATTTCTTTTAAAAATTAAAAAATATGAATTTTTAAAGAATTATCAAAAACAAAAACAATTTTATTGCTAAGATAAAAAATTGTTAAGAATTGGGAGAAAAAAAACACCCATGAAAGAAATATGTCAGATGGATTTATTCCAAATTTATAAAATAACTTTCACTTTTATTTATTTGCACTTGGAAGCAGGCCAACCTGAGAGACAAAAAATATTCAAGGATTTTTTTTCTCTAAGTTTTTTTTTTTTGAAGTTTCCAAGAATTACTTGGATAATTAAAAATTATCAAAGCTAGCAATAAGGCTTATAAAATATCAACATTCAAAATCATTTTTAAATAAGTATGAACCCTTTAAGTTAATAGTGTTTTTCCTCCTTTTCAAAATTCTAAGCGTCTGACTATTTTTTATATCAAGTTATGAAAAATAATTTAGAACATTTAAAAGTTAACTTTTAATAAAAAAAAAAAAGTTAATAAATGTTACAGAATATTATTTTCATCATAAAAGCATTTAAATTTTATTGTAATTAATTTTAAACATAGAATTTCACAAAAACAATCTATGGATACTGAGAAAGATGAAAGTAACTAGTAGCATTTTCAAATTAATTAAATATATTAAACTCCTAATTTAAATGCTATTATCATTTATTCATTAACTACATTGCCAATAAACTATTTTTTAAATGGTTTCATTCAATTTTCTCATTTAGAATTTGATAAAAACTTTTAGTTTTATTAAATACTAATGTAATCTTTAGTCATTAAGTAGTCAAATCTTTTAGTCAATCTTCAGTTATTAAATTTTCCTTGAAGTTAACTGCAAAAAGTATAATAATTTTTAATAATTTCAAATGAATTTTTTAATTAACTTTACTCACTATGTTGCGATTTCCATAAATTATTTTACAACTATAAGAATTTAAAAATTATAAACAAAATTTCTTAAAACTTTATAAGAATATATTAATTTTTAAATTCGATTTTATCTAAAAGGAAATAAAATTAAGTATTCATTAAATATAAAATCAAATTATTAGTTTATAATATTCAATACAACAAAATAATATAAAAAATCTTTCGCACATTCTGCATCTAATCGATCTCAATGGCAAATGGGTTATCCTTGTTATTACAGCTACATCATTTAAATAACACTTTTTTTTTTTTTATCTTTGAGGATGATAAAAAAGAAAAAAAATGAAAATTTTGCAGCATAATTTCATACTTGATATATAACAGATTAATGATTATATCTAGCTAATGAAATAATTTGGAAGTTTTCTCATGCTTTTAAAATAAATATAACTTCATTTTCATATAATATAATGTTGAAAGGAAACAGAACACAATTCAGAAGATTAAAATTTCACTACATCCAAATCAAAAAATGTTTGATATAACAGGAGAACAGTAGCATTTCTGAAAATATATAATAAATTTTAAAATTATTCATTTTTTTTTAAAAATGGTAAATATTTATTCAAAATAATTTATTAGCATTTTTAATTCTTTATTCATTTAATTTTTAATGGAAAAATAAACAACGAAGGTATATGCTGTGTCATTATACAGTAGTAGAAGAGGAGGAAATAAAAGTTAAGAATTATATAAATAGAAAGAAGCTTTTAGGCTTGTTTTAAACGTTGCCAATAGTAAACAAAGCTCAACTGAAAGGATTGTGTAAAATGATAATGGAACACTTGTAACGTTTGAGATGTATTGAATGATAAATACATTTTTAAATCTTTACTAGTTTAATTACGAAAGTTAGGTGTATGAGTCGAAAGCATAAATAATATGACGCTAAAAACAGCTGTTTGCCTAAATTGTATCTTGTCATAATTTTTGAAAAAATTATGTCATAAAATTGTAAAATCAGTCTAAATATATATAAATATTATGTTTAATCAATCATCAACTTAAAAAAAAAAATGTTTTAAGAACGAAATCAATACATCGAAGTTACTTTTGATAACATTGTAAGGTCAATGGAAATTAATTTATTAATGTTTTATTTAAATAACTCAATATTTAATAAAAACGTACAAAATGAGTGTAAAAGAACATATAATTAAGGAAATTTATAACCGCGTTTGATGGATTTTTTGTTAAAAGAAATAAGTTGTAACTGAAAATGCAATTGGCCCCTTAATGAAAGGCTATGTTTTATTTTCACCCTTCTCAAAGTTCATAAACAGCAGGTTAAATTTTTAATATTATGTATACATAAAATTGATCAATGATAAAGAAAATAATGATTACCTGTATTCCTATTCATAGTGGTTAAAGGAAAGATAAGCCCAACGATTTTGAATTTAAAAATTATTAGGCTTAACAGTTACGATGCACGTTTTATAATATTTTTCGATTAATATCTCATGCATGACATTATCCTTAAAACGTTCGGAACAAATTCCACTCACCTTCATGACGAGACATTACTGATATTCGGAAAAGTCGAATGCCACGTCAAGATAAAATAGTTTTTTTGGGATCAACCGTTCGAAAATTTTTATTTTACGGTGAAATTCATGGATTACAAAAATTAAAGAACACTTTTCAAACAGAATTAACCCATCTGAGATTAGAAAACTCATTAGAAATCAGTAGTGCAAATTCCGAGTCCTGCGCAGTTTCAGTCGCCCCAATATCCGGCATATTGGTTGAAAAAAAACAAGTACAGATTAAAAATAGTCAATGCCAGATTCTTCTTAATTTTCGTCATGTTACCTTATAAAGGTATAACATTAAAAATATAATAAATATTTAAAAGAATACCATACAAAATGTTTTCAAAAAATTTACCCACGAATTCTTCATCGATTTATCTTTCATTTTAAAAAAATCTAATATTCTTAGAAGCTGTATTATATATTTGGATAATTTATATCGAAAACCGAAAGTCAGGTGTTTCTGTTTCATTTAATATGAGAAATAAAGAATATATTTACATTTGAATTGGCTTTACTTTTCGACGGATTATTTGGACTAAAAAATATTACAAAAAGCATTCATATTTTTAAAAAATATTATTCAAGATAAATTTGTGAAATAACAAATTTATTTATATCGAGTAAAAAAAACAACTTGTTATAATTTCATTTGATATTAATAATAAAAATCATGATTATTGTTTAATGTAACAATAATCCATTAAAATGTTAATTATGTCGAAATTATAAAAAATAGTTATAAATAAAACTTCATGATTCTTGGTTTCACTGCTCACGCTCTGTTTTAACATCTCATAAAAGCAAAATGGGAAAACAGTAAACATACCTTACGTAACATTGCCACTGAGCAGATAGCAGTGTATTTTGTGTTCTTATGGCGCCTCTAAATCCAATTTCTTTTCTTAATTGTGTGCAAACTGTGTTCAAAAGATATTCTTATGCTGTAAATTCGCATTATTTGAACTTGAGAACTTTGTCTTCTGTTAATAAAGGTATAGATTCAGATATTCATAGCGACAGCATTTTTTTTTTTTTTTTTTTTTACCAGAAGAGAAATTACTTGACATTTTATTTTAATTTCATTAAGAAAAACATTACTTCGAAGTTGTTTAATAAAGGAAATTTTTCACGTACTTATTATACATTCTTACAGTAAAAATAATAATAAATAATTTATGTATATCTGATACTTTTTTGTTTTTTGAATCTTTAATTTTAAAGGTTGTAATTTTTAATTTAAAAGATGTAATAAAATGTTATAAATTACTTTGAAACATGACATCTCAGAAAAAATGCAATTTTTAAATAAAAAAAAAAAGAATTTTGTTGAATTAAATGGTATGCAGCTATTTTGCAATTTTCCTAGTATAATCGCTTTTAAATTTGTGACATATGTTTTGATATGGTAGTGTGGTTACTATATCTCTCTACCTTTAGCATAAATCTTTTTTAGCCTTAGCATGAATCTCAAAGCTCATTTTTAAGTTATGCCAAGTCACTCTATTTACCTATCATAAAATATATTTATAATCATATCTTCAATTTATAAAATATATCTATCATCCTATATAAATATTCTAGCAACTGAAACATATTTTTAAGTTTATCTTTAAAAGTTAGTTTTAAATATTTATGGGGCCTTAAAAATAATTTGTTGCTTGTGATGATATGAGGAGGAAAAAAAAAAAAAAAAAAAAAAAAATGAGTAATTTTGGGTTTATTTTTATTCATATTTTTTTTTAATAACTTGCAATATGGATTCAGTTGCATTTTTAATAGATTATGCATGTTATAGTTACATTTACAATATATCTTGACTCAGTGGTAATGTGTGCCATTAGTGAGCATTAGAGTCAAGGTTCAATCTACTGGCAGCATTATTGTATACACTGTGTCAAAAACGAGGAGACTTGATGATGTTTGTGATGTTCAACATCTGATATCATTTGTCATATTACTTAGGGCAGTTTTCTTCCATATGACATGCACATACCAAGCAGTTCCCTTAAAAGTCCTGCAGGAAGGCACTGCCTTCAGCCAAGTCAGATTTCTACCTACCTGTGCTCCATCATAACAAAAGCTGTCTCTTTTTATCTTCATACATGGGATGCTCATCTCGCACTGTAGGACGAGTCACAACAACATTAACAATGCCATAACAATTATTTGACTAAGATGGTTATGTATATGGATTCTTTTTAATTTTATATATGTATATGAATTCCATATTTAAATATAATTTTATGGCACTCACTCATTAATTTTCATATTTCCCTGTTATCTAAGCCAAAAATGAGAAAGCTAGTCATCACTTCAAATGAGTACTATATCATGTTATACCAGTACTGCTGGGAATATATTTTATTATTTTATTGAATATGTTTTTTTCTTTTTTTGTCTGTTCATAATTTTTTCACGATTTTTAATTTGTTGTTTGATACTTAACAAACTACACTTTATTATAATTTGAAATATTGCTTTAAGCTTCTTGAAATATTTGAAAGAATAGTATTGGTAGAATAATATGAACTACATTATCGCCTGTTGTTTCTTGTCTTAACATGTATTATTATTTGATAGAAGTGTAATGAATAATGGAATATCTGTGTTCTTTTCAGTTTACTACTTCAGGGCAGTATTTTGTGCTAAGTGAATGTTGACATCAAACAAATCTAAATATGATTAGACACAATTATGAAAAATCATTTATTTTTGTAATATAAGGGAAACACCCCAAAATTAAAATAAACGATAATACACTTGAAATTAACCTTAATAGTAACACAAAAATTAAAAAAATAAAGAAAAAAAAAATAATATAAATTTAATTTTTCAGGAAATTCTGCATCAGGCACTCAGTTTTGTAGAAACTTTTCATAACTATATTTGGACCACCAATTTTTAAAGACGAAGATAGACGACAAAATATTGCATCTGCCTATACCTCTCGCATGTAACTGCTCTAATTAATCATTGCAGTTAGAAATGAATCACTTGACATATTTCTATAGATGGCTCCCAACACCACAAAGTATAAAACAGTCAAGAAATAAATGCGAGAACTTTTGAACCACTCCAACTGCATAATCTTTTTGGCAAGATTTTTTGGTGCTACAAAAACGTTAATATAAAATTTCAGCGTGCTTAATTAAAAAAAAAAACTTTCTCTATGGATAAGCTTTTTTTCTTTTCCAAAAAAAAAATGTATTACAGATTCTTTGCCATTTGGTGACTGTCAAATTTAATAATCCAGTTTTTAATTTATAAAATATGGTACTTACGTATTAACGGTACCTTGGCGAACAGACTTGGCTATTTTTAAGTGTCGCCAATCTAACAGCTACGAAGGTTACCAAATCAATAGAATAGATTGGTGCCACTTAAAAACCACTAAATCTGTAGCTGCAGTTGGCGCGTGTGCTCTTTATTGGCGCAACTGTCGCCAAGGTACCGTTAATACGTAAGTACCTAAAAATAATTAAGAATTAAAAAAATTCTAATAATGAATTTTACATTGATTATCAAAGTTTCAAATAAAACTAGATAAAATGAAAAATTGGTTTTGTGTCGAAACAATTGGTTTTGTCTCTTCTCTAAAAACATATGTATAAAAAAAAAAAATGACAGAAGTCATTTGGCAATTTTGCATTGAATGAGTAGCTGGTTCTCCATTAATTAAAAATACCAATAGATAGCTATTGGTATTTTTAATTATACATGTTTTAATATTGCATGTTATCTACAATAATGGATAGAAAAATTGTATTACCTCTTTTACTCTGATAGTTCCTACTTGGCCATGTAAGAATACATGCTAGCTAAAAGTATTGAAAATTTAACTTTTTCATTCGCTTAAAACTAATTTCTATTAAAAAATTCATTTTCTGAAATAAATTTTAAAAACTATTACCATTTCTTTTTTATATATGCACCTTACCTTTGATGTTTCTTTTATCTGTTTAAAATAGTATTTCTCTTTCAATTTTCAGCAATTTTTGATTGGAAAGATGCTTTATCTCTACAAAATAAATTAACTGATGAGGAGATTATGATTGCAGAACAATTCAAATCTTATTGTCAAGAAAAATTGATGCCTAGGATACTTATGGCAAATAGAAATGAAGGTAAAATAAGATAATTATCCTTAAATTGTGTCTGAAATCTACAATTTTCTCTTGGCATCCAGAAATGGTGACCAATAAATATTCAGCATATTTGTATAAAAGCAATATTACTATTTGTTTAAAAGGTAGCTTGGACTAAATACTACATTTCACATTTTGACTTGTTATCTAAAAAGTATTTGTGATTTATTTTAAAAAATATTGTCTTCAATGTTTAAAGATAATTTCTATGTTATTTGGAATTTATTATTTGAATTCTGTATATTTAAATTTACTTTATTGTAAATCAAATTCATTGAGGATCCTTTTTTTTCTTTCTTTCTCCTAGAGATTGATTCATAATTACTTTAAGTGATATCTTCATTTGAATGGTTTGTGTTAGAAAATTTATATTTAATGGAATTAAGTCATGAAATAATATTGTAATTTATTTTATTTACTGTAATCTGCAGACTACAGGATATTGCATAATCTGTGATCTTTTTTGGAAGGGCTGAGTGTAAAAAAATGTAATTCTGAAAATTTTGCTATCTGTAAAGGCTTTCCCCCCCTCCCTCCTAAAGATAAGAGATTGAATTTTTGCTCTGATTGATTAAACTTTGATTCCAATCAAGATTTTCATTTTTTTAAGAAATATAAAAATTACAAGTCGGAGTTTCTTTTAAATTTAGTATTTATAAAAAATAATAAATTTATAAATTTTAATGCTTCTTATACATTTAGATAAGAATATTAGATTTAATTACTCATTAAATATTTAAATTTTAATGTTCTTTCATATAGTAATTTTTTAAATGATTCTTGTTTTCTGAATTGATTCTTTTATTTATTTTACCATTACTTGCATGTATTTTCATATATGTCTAATACATATGATTTTTGCCATATTCTAATATGTATAATGTTAACTTTTTAATGTTCTTTAAAATTGGCTTTTAAATTTGGGAAAATTTTATGCTACTATAAAATATTTTTTTTTTTTTTTTTTTTTTTTAATACAAGAACAGAATTTATAGAAATAAGAAAAGTCAGTTGAAGCAATTGTTCATGTGCAAATTGTCAATTTATTATATTAGATATTTTATCTTTACCTCTGACATTACAGACATTTTATCTTTTACCTCTGAAAATTACAAGTGTAGATCATATATAAGAAGTACAGCATTTATTTATCAGGTTTTTAAAATTGCAAATATTGCTGAAATATAATGTATACAAAGAAACTGTAAAATATCTTGCAAAAATGTACAGGCTTGTTGAGAGAACTGAAATAAGAAAATTTTGTAATTGAATGTACGTAGGCAAAAGGTAAGTGAGATAGGCAGTTAAAGTCATTTGACACAAATAGCTTAGTTAAATTTTTCACACTAAGTGTGCGCTACCATGCAAGATGCAAAGCAGTGACATACTGAATTGGCATATAGTAGCAAAACTGCTAGGCATGTCATTCATATTTCTGGAAGAATTCAAAGTCTGGAGCAGTAGATCATCATCAGACTAAATAAACTTTTGTAGATCATGCTCTTAAAATGCCCCCCAAAGAAGAGATTTGTGTCTGCCAAATGTGATCAATGTTAGCTAGAACAAATACATCTGATCATCATCTGATCATTACAGGGTAAGATATAAGTATTTCAGCAGTGTAATTATGGAAATGCTAGGTGGCAGAGCAAGCTTCATGATAAGGGTTGGAAGTGGGAGGTAATGAAGCATTCAAGATAAGGTGGCATTTCAAAATAATAATAATAATAATAATAATAAATAAATAAATTTTTTCCTCCACATTAGATAATTTTATTTTTCTTATTATATATGGCAGAATATTGTATAACAATTCAACAATAAGTAATATTTAGAATTTTCAGTTTTTGATAAGGAAATTATGAAAGAATTTGGTTCTGTTGGTGTGTTGGGACCAACCATCAAGGGATATGGTTGTGCTGGTGTATCATCGGTAGCTTATGGGTTAATTGCTAGAGAATGTGAAAGGTAATCAAATTATCTGACTTCTTTTTTATTAGAATGTTTATTTTCTTATGAGAAGCTGAAGAGAATGTTGAAGCTTTAATTTAAATTCATTTTTGAATCTTTTTTTTTGTTATTATTATATAGAAACTGCATTTTTATAGCAAATTTTATTATAAAGTAAATTTATTTATATATTGCTCTTATATTGTCATTGATGTAAAATTAATAAAATCACGACTTTAAATCTGAATCTCTATGTAAAACTTTATAATTATAATTTTATTGAATGTAATCCTTTCTTTTACATCTTTCAAATTTCAGTTTCTTTTGTAATAAACAAAATTTCCTACCTATTCACAGAATATATAAGCAGCATGGAGAATTTTCAACAGCAATAAAAATAAAAAAAAAAAAACTTAGAATTTAAAGCTGTGTATAATCAGCAAGCAGGCATTCACAATTATACTTTGATATAACATATACCAATCAGGTTTTGCTTTTATACTCATGCCATAAAACTAATAAAAAATTTTCAACTTCTAAAAGTCTTATTGATGCCACAGTTATGTATAAATAATAGTTATAAATTTAAAATAGAGGAAACAGAAAGATAAAAATACATTTAAGCATTACTGTGATAACAAGGAGACATTTTTGGTAATTTGTAATCTTCCTATTTGTTAAAGAGAACATGATCAATATCAAATTATAAATATTACCTTCTCTAAAGCTTTTTTAATACCTATTTACTTCATTCCAGACTTTTTTTTTATCTGTTACCATGTCATGCAATAGTAAGTTGTATTTTTACCTCTTTTCCTCTTTTGTCCACAACTGTTTTTATGTTCAGAAGATTATTTACACACAGAAAAGTTTTTTGTTGACAAAGCCTTTCTAAGGTGGTGGTTTTTATAGAATTGAGTTTTATAAAATTCTGAAAAAAAGAAATATTTTTCAAATTATTGGCTGGAAATTGTATACCATCTTATCTGTACATTTGTAATTATATTTTTAAAATTTGCATTGGTTTTCTTGAAAATTACATGTTTTTCTCATTTCGTCCCCTCGCCTTTCTAACCAGATCAAATTTTTACATGAATTTTATGCTCTGCAAAATGTTTTTAGATAATTGAAAATGATTTTTCAATAATTTTTTTTGTTTGACTTTTCATTTACTTTAGAGTTGATAGCAGTTATCGTTCTGCAATGAGTGTTCAATCTTCTTTGGTTATGCATCCCATTTATGCTTATGGAACTGAAGAACAGAAAGAAAAATATTTGCCAAAATTAGGTGAAAATTAAGTTTTTATAGTAAAACTGCAGTTTAATATTTAAGGAAATATAATTTTTTACAAAATATTTATTGTTTCTAAAAATATTTTAAAAACTAAATTGACACATTATAATTTATTTTAACATTTTCATTCTGCTTTTGCTAATTATGCAAGATCATTTGTAATGGAAAAAATGTGTTAAATCTTATTCAATTTCTTTTGATACTTGTATCATCTAAAATTTATTTAATATATTTGTGTTTAAATTATTCTTGCTTATTATGAGAAATTGGCAAATAATGTAAAAAGATAGATTAGTTTCCTTTTGATGATATTTTAAAATAGGTATATAGAATTCAACAAATCTATAAAATAAACATATTAATAATTCCAAAATTTATGAGACATTTTTTTAAGAGTAGCCTTTATTGAATGTTTATTGTGTGTGTGTTTAAACATTAGTGTTGATTTCAGTGTTGCTATATTATTTTGTAGCCAAAGGAGAATATATAGGCTGCTTTGGCCTCACAGAACCAAACCATGGCAGTGATCCTGGTGGAATGGAAACAAATGCTATTTATAATTCTCAAAATAAAACGTTTACTCTTAATGGTTCAAAAACATGGTAAGCAATTTAAAATTTTATCATACTAAGTCATTCAAACAAGCTTAGAGGTATTTATTAAATAAAACCTTTCAGTTTCGTACAGATAATAAATAGATAAATTTCCTATAATTCAGGTTTAAATAGTGGGGGAAAAAAACATTCTAAAGTAAATGCATCTTATTCTGATATTAATTGGCAAATTCTTTATTGAATTTTGTGGAACCTTCAATCTGTAAATATTGATAAACATATCTATTTTCTCAGCAAAACTTGTGTTCTAAAATTTGTTTAAATCTAAAAATTATTATTTTTAATGTGGAATTGTTATATATATATATATATATATATATATATATATATATATATGTTAGAGAAAAGTGAACATTTTTACAATTTAAAAAAATATATAATTTTACATGCGAATTGAAATGTTAAAAAATGTATGGCAAAAACTAGAATTACTTATTTTTCATATTACAAAAAGAAACCTCACTGAAGTATTCTTAATAAAAAATCTTAATAAATTGTGACCAATAAAAAAAGGATAATAGTTATTCTCAAAGGTGTAATAGCAATGCATAGTTCAACCACAGATTGCTTAGAATGATAAACATCCTGTTTAATGGTAGAAATGGATGACTTGATGCTAGTTATAGATAAGCCGCAAAGAAAAAGTAGTAAAAAAGTATTATTGTAGTCAGTGGGGAATTTTTATTTTTCTTCTAATATTATGCCATCTAAAATTTTAATTATTAAAAATTTTAATTACAATTAAAATGCTTCCTAAATGTGACATTTCTTTCTAGGTTACCACTCTTTTGGAATCCATCTAACTTGGCCACTTGTCCATTTTTCATTCTGTCAGTGGTCGGACTATGTATTGTTTATTTCTGCAGTGTAATGCTATTATGAGGATTTCAAAATATTTTAATTAACAAAAAAATTTCAGTTGCCATAAAAAATAGGAATAACAGAAAGAGAAAGTATAACCTCCAAGTTGTTGAAATTTATTTTCAAGAATTAATTTGTTTTATATATAATAAGTTGCTTCATTGTAAAAAATTAAATACTGTTTGTAATTAAATTGGTTTTTATTTGAAGTGCATGCTAAGTTATTTTCATTGTGTAACATATCTAATGTGTGAATAAATTTTCTCTCTAGGATAACAAATTCACCCATTGCAGATGTATTTGTTGTTTGGGCAAAACATGATGGAAAAGTAAAAGGATTTATTTTAGAAAAAGGTATGAAAGGACTATCTGCTCCAAAAATCCAAGGAAAGTTTTCTTTGCGTGCCTCTGTTACGGGAATGATAGTGATGGAAGATGTGGTTATCCCTGAAGAAAATTTACTTCCTAAGATTCAAGGATTACAGGTCAAAATTATTTGTAATCCCATAATTATATTTTAAATAATTTTAAGTGCACTGCTTTTAATCATTAAATATAATATATTCATCCAGTCATGTGCAATATAAAAAGTATATTTAAAATATCTGCAGTTAAACCTAATAATTTAGAATTATAATTTCTTATCATGGGTGAACATGTTGTCCTGGTTAAGGATCCATGAGGTTATGAAAAAATATGTTGGACAAAATAAAAATTCCATGTTATGCATCAGCAAAAAAAAGCCAAATTGTAACAGTATAATAACAATAACATCATAACAGTGCAACAGAATAAGAGTATAACCAAATAAAGCAGTATATAGTCGGATAACAACAGTGTAATTTTGGTACATTCCCTTGACTATTGGATTTCTTACAGTATTTTAAACAATTGCTTCTTTATGAAATTCGAAGGTTATCATACTTTGGTACAGGGGGGTTATCAAAATAATGGAAATGCCATAGATTTATAAAGTATCCTTTATTAGTATGGTGTAGGATCGCCTTAGGCATGTAATACAGCTTAGATTCGCTTAGAATCGATTCAGACAAGTGCTGAATAGTGTTAAGAGGAATATTATACCATTCTTCATGGAGATATTGTGGAAGTTCTGGGAGAGATTCTGGTGGAGGCTATCAATTCCATATTGAAAACTCCAAAATAGACCATAACAGTTCAATGATATTGAAGTCAGGTGACTGTCCGGACCAAGGTAGATGTTTAACTTCATCCTTGTGTTCCTCAAACCATGATTGAACACTTCCCGCTGCATGCATAGGTGCATTATCATCCTGGAAAATTCCATCTGCTGCTGGAAACAAAGTTTGCATCATAGGATGGATTTGGTCAGCTAAAATTTCTCAATACTTCTCCCCAATGATCCTGCCTTTCAGGGTTACGATTGGTCCTGCAGAAAACCACGACATGGTTGCCCATATCATGACAGATCCACCTCCATGCTTGATAGTTGGAAGGAGACAATCACAATTATATGTTTCTGCAGGTGCCCTCCAAACGTATACCTGTCCTGTTGTAGGGGAAAGTGTGAAAGACGATTCATCGGACCATATTACTTTCTTCCACTTATCAATCGACTAAATTTTGTGAGTGTGACACCACGGTAGACGATGTTTGGCATTAACATCTGCTATAAGTGGCTTGGGAATTGCTGCTCTGGCGTAAATGTCTTGTTTATGAAGGTGCCTTCTAACTGTAATGATTGACACTGGAGAATCCATGCTTATGAAAGGCATTCAAAAATGTCACTTTTATTCACAGGTTTTCCATTATTTTGATAGCCCCTGTATATTCCCATGGCTATTGAATTTTGTAACTGCTGTTATATTCCAATTGATAAATATCTTGAGTTGTGGAACAGTGATATACTCCTATACATATTTACTCAGCTTCATATGTTCACATATGATAAATTGAAATTCGTGAACTGATTTCAGTAGCTACTATAGTTTAATTTTTTGAAGCAAATTTGTACTGATTATTAAGTTTATATTATTCACATATTTTGTTGTTTCTTGTCTATAAAGTAATCATTAATTTTTTTTAAAGAAATTATACATTTAAGTACAGTGATGAATTTTTTTTTTTCTAGGGACCATTTGGTTGTTTAAACAATGCTAGATTTGGAATATCTTGGGGTGCTTTAGGTGCTGCTGAATTTTGTTATGAAACAGCTAGAAATTATGTTTTAGATAGGTTTGTATTAAAAACATGTGTTTTTTGACATAAGTAATTATATTTTATTTAAATAATAGAAAATATTTATGGTTTTTTTCATGTTTATATATATTAATAGTATTCATAAGAAACATTTTAACATCATTAACTCTCAAACCATAGGATGCAGCTTCCGAAGTAGACACAATTGATAATATACTCAAATTAACAAAGCAATAAAATTTATGAAGGCGTGTTTAATAAAAATGAATTTCTGACTTATTTATAATTATTTTTATGAGTAACAAATTCACAATTCCTTTTACAACAATGTAAAAAAAAAAAAGCTAGTGAAAAGTGATTTTTCTTTGCTTTAATTATTAGGGAAGTCATATAAAGAAAGAAGTCTTACTGATAGTGTGATAATATAGTGTGTTTTCGTAAGAAAAGAAAAACAAAAATAGTAAGCAGGATAGCTGTGCCAGCTATTAAATTGACCACCAAGGAAATTTAAATGCTTAGATATTTCTGCCAATAAATATTTCTTAATAAGAGATTTAAGTTTTAGTTAATGCTTTCAAATAATGATTAATGGTAAGTAATAGAGGAAATGCTTATTAGAGAAAAATAGAGCCTATTATAAGTATTTTAATTTTGTAATAACAAACAGTTAATCTATACTAATTTTAAGCAAACGAAAAAGTCAAAATTATAATATTTACTCTAGGAGGGAATGATTTTCTTCTGATTTGGAGAGGTGATAAGTACTATTGCATAACTTTTATATTTTATTTTTGATTTTAATAGTCGTTTCATTTGAATACGAGGAAGATTTTTCATTTTTAATATATAGAGGGTTTAGTAAATGTATAAAGATATCAAACTACAATACATAAAGATATCAATTATTGTTATTTAAAATGCTATGATTATGAAATTCTTTTTAATACCACAATATTGAGAAAATGACTATTCATTTGATTATTGCTTTGTTCTTCGTGCTTTGTATTATAATTTAAAATATGCTTCTTTTACCTTGTAGGAAGCAATTCGGAAATCCTCTTGCAAAAAACCAACTAATTCAAAAGAAACTTGCTGATATGTTAACGGAGATATCAATAGGCTTACACGCATGCTTGCAAGTAGGAAGGTTAAAAGATGAAGGAAAGTATGTAAATGGCTTGAAATATAAATTCCTATAAATAATTTTTTAAAATTACATGCTAAAATATAATTAAAAATGATACATTATATGGGCTTTAGCAGTTTATAGTAGTAATCATCATCATCAGTATCAACAGCCCCATGGTGGCCAAGGCCTTCCGCCTTATGGTAGATTTCGAGACAGTTGTTTTCTTTTTACAGGGTAGGGTTGTTCAGTCTTACATCCAACGCTCTACTGTCATATTAGACCAGGCCCTAAAGTTTAAAGTAGATTCTGAACCACTACAAACATCCATGACACCGCTGGGACTCGAACCCTAAACCTGTGTCACTGAGTGCTAGTCACTTGGCCATCGGGCCCTTTATAGTAGTAAGGGCATGGAAATACTAGGAGGGAAATTTTAATTTTTAAGTAAATTTGAGAAGTCACTGATCTGCCAGACATATCAACACTCAGATGATATCAGAAGCAGTAAAGTAATTTTATTATGTAGTACTTTCCTGATGCAAAATTAAAAATTTATCATAATTTATTTTACATGAAGTGCCTATCTCTAGACTATCAGACATTGAATCGTCATCGTTTGTAAAATATACTATTACACCGATGACATAATTGCAAAGCAATTTATAAACACTCAAGTAAATTGAGATAAAACTATGATAAATTTTGAAATATAAATTTTAATTAAAACAAAAGATAACTGTTGAAAGAAAAATAAAATCACACAATTCATGAAAAAAATATAACAAATCTATAAGGAAATATTTAATAGCAAATGTATAACTTTTTTTGTTTTGCAAGATCATCCTCAAAATTCTCATATACCAATGCAAACAATGATATCCACCAATTGTACACAGAATCCTCACCTGGAATTTTAAGGTCTTTTAACATATAATCTGCTGATTATAGGCAGGAAATCAGGGTAATTGGCTCTGTAAATTAGATCTGTGATAGTATTTTGTGGTCACCATGCAGTGAACGGTCAGAGATTGCTCTTCAACTTACTTGAAGTAACAAGCACAAGAGGGCTGTGGTTTAAATCTGTTGGCTCCATGGGAGTAAATACATCTCCCATTGATAGCCAGGCTTCCTAATGGGCCCATCTAATGGCAACATGCACAGCTAGCATACAGGAGGGCTGAGGTTTGAATTTGCTGGCTTATTGATGTATTTACATTCCACTTTACTCTGCTAACAATAAATAAGTATTTAATATTATATTTGGTAATATTTTACACTTGGTTATGGTCTTATTGTATAAATTTGCAACCAAGCCTTGTTTGCTCTCTCACAGTATAGTATATCCCTATATATTTTATCACTCAAACTTAGTTTGTACAGCACAAATTTAGATTGTGCTGCATCCCTGTCTTTCATAATGCAATTAAAAAGATTTTTATGAAGTATGTTGCAAAACTATATTTTAATTTGTGTCTCAAACTGATATTTGTCCCTTTAATGTATCTAAGGAGTTCATTTTTAAGGGAAATTTTCCAGCATATAAGGGGAATGCTGTTCCAAAAAATAACATTTATGCAGACTTCAAAAAAAGTTTTCAAAATTTGACAAATCTACATTTAAATATTGATTACTCTATTATTATATCATTTGCTTTTTGTAATTCTCTGTCACTTATGTTTATCGAAATGTCAGTAGAACTCTGAACTAATGCAAACTTGTTAAAATGTTTATCTACAAAGAAGTAAGTTATAAACTAATGATACTTCTGTCTGCGTAAATGGTTTAGCTTTGGTGAAAAGGGGTAAAGTACATAGCAAAAAAACAAGTATATTTGTGTCACATAATACTGAATGTCAGAATGGAACATAAAAGAACAAGTCCTGTTAGTTTTTGTTTAAAAAAACAACTGACATTTTTATAAAAATATTTATATCGGATCTTGAACAATTTCTTCCTTCTTTTTTTGAATGTGAGGCATTTCAGGGTTTTTTGTATTATGAATGCGGGGATGGATTTGCTATACAATTTCTGTGTAGGGATTAGTGCCTTTTCTATTCTTGCTTCTCACAAGGAAAAAAAAAAATTTCTAATGCTCCAGGTGCTGCACGATTTATAGACTTCTATGGTATTATGTTCCACAATTATTAGCTTATGGACTTTTTGATACAATTTAAATTAATCATCTCTTTTGTGGCTATTCTTTAAATAATTTAAAAGAATCCTTCAAAATATCTAAGAGAAGTTTTGGGTAAATGATGTGCAATGTAATGAATTATTTATAACTCGTGAGGATTACATTTGCATTTTTTTCTTTCATAAATCTTAATCGTAGACTATTGCAAGAACACAATGCTATGCAGAGTTTTGAGGGTATTCTATATTTTCACTGAACCTTGAAAGCAAACATATTATTGTTACATTTTTTCAAAGACATATACAAATAGATGACTAGAACTCCAAAAATATTTCCAATGCTTGTGGTATTACTTATGTGTATTGCTAAAGTGAATTTTAAGCATTTTATTTTTTCTGTTAATAATTTGGAAGTGCTTTGATAATTGCTGTAATCTTTGTTCTAGCCACATTTTGGTGTAATATTTGAATCTGGGAATTTGTATTTGAAAAAAGCCCAAGTAATCTGTCACACAGTTTGCAGTTGTATTCCATTAAAAAGACAGTAAACAGTGTTTCAGCCTTAATTACGACATGCATATGGGGGGAGCAGTTACCTATAAAAATCATCCCAGGTGGCATTGTCCTTTCCTTGTAACCATTGATGGTCTGTGTGAGGCTGACTAATGTTGAGGCTGACTAATGTTCCGCACTCATCTAATCAACTGGCTGGGGGCTAGGTAGCCTTGTTTATGGGGTGTAAGATGTGGAGAGAAGAAATTGTTTTGAACTGTACTAAGAACCAGCCACTGTATTCCTCTTTATATGATTGTTGATGTTTTGTTTAAGCATGACAGTGTGTGGTCATGCTATTTTCTTAAACCACCCGCAAGAAAGTAATGCTAAGAAATGTAGCTACTAATTAAGTAGTTGTGAATTCCCGAATTGAATACTAATCTTTGGCTGTTTATGGAATAAATGTTTTTTTAGCGATTACCAATAGAACATCAAATAAATTGATCAAGTTTCATTTATGAGAGGTATGCTGGATTAACAGAAAATACAATATGGGCATGGTCTAAATTAGAGGTAGATTTAAAAATATATATATATATTCTGGAATACACACCAGCATCGACTTTAAAATAAAATGCTAGTAATTTTTTTTCACATCTTGCTGAAAACTAATATTTTCATCAGAATAAAATTATCATTTTCTAAGGCTGTTCAATGCAGTTGGGTACGAATAACAATGCATTTTTTTCTTGCCTTCTGGAGAAATTATGGAGCAGTTCGCAATTCATCTTTATTATTAAAATGAATGTTTAATGTAAATAACTATTTGGAAATGGAACTGTAATTTTCTTAGAAAAAAACATGCATTTATAATTATAAAATTTAATTATTAATAAAAAGATCTCAGTTAATAAGTCTTGCTAAAAGAGAGGTGAAAGATGAACTGTCCTTCACCAAATTGATGGAAAATTATAATAAATTATAACTAGGATATTAATTTGTCAGAGTAATAGTACCTGCCTCTCAATAATTCCATTAATTACACTTGAAAATGTAAATGTAAACACCACTCTAGTAAGTGATATTATTTTGTATTTAAAGGTGTAAGATAGCAATAAAAAGTTCTATTGTCTGCCAAGTTTCTTTTTCATTTTAATTGACGCTTCACTGATTCTAAATTATACAGCAAAATTACTAAATATTTTGAATTTATGATAAATACTTGCCAATATATGATTATAGTTCATTAACTGATGAGAAGTCTTATAAACAGAAAAAGAGCCAGGTTTATATTCATAGTAAAATCTAAAACACTTGTTGAATGCAGAGTTTTATAATAACATATATTATTGAATACTTTAACTAAATAGACATTGTCCACATTTAGGTAAATTTTACTTTAATCTTCTTTTCTCAGTTAAAGATACATGTTAAATGTTCATTATTTCTCATCAATGTTCTCATGCAACATTCCTTAATTTATTTTTTTGCTAATTCTGCAATTCTTGGTTAGTAAATTATTCTAAATAATTTTAAAAAATCCAAATAAAATTCCAATTGAGTTTTCTGTTTAGGTGCAATATTTATTCCAAATGAAATTTTTTGTTTTAGTAGAATATAATCAAGTGTTTTGTTTCAACTTTTACTACCATGATTTACCATATTTCTCCTGAATTATTGAATATGAAAAAAAAAAATTAGACTACAAAAATTTAATGTTTAACAGACGTTTTTGTTGGGTAAAAAAAAAAAAAAAAATGAAAGAAAATATATGTAAAAGTATGTTTCTAGTTTTGAAATACTAGAATTTATGAAATTTTGCTGTATTTCTGAAATAAGTGTAATGTGAGAAATTTAAAGAAAAGATTTTTGAAAATCCGTGGAGAATATAATTGCCGCCTTTTGATTGCTATGTGGTGCCTAAGGGCAATATGCCATGAGATGGCTCTTTCAGTTCTATTTTATTGAGAGGTGGATCTTACTACTTTTGGCTAGTTAATATCCTTATTGAGACACACACTTATATAAATTTCAGTGGCAGACAGTTTTGTACTTCTCCTTACAAGATCTTCACTGTCTCAATATGTATGCATGTTTTCTTTTCTAGGACTACACCTGAAATGATCTCTCTAGTTAAAAGGAATTCATGTGGTAAAGCTTTAGATATTGCAAGGGCAGCAAGAGATATGTTGGGAGGAAATGGAATTTCTGATGAATATCATGTTATTCGCCACTTAATGAATTTAGAAGCTGTTAATACATATGAGGGTTTGTATAATATTTATTTCTTTTTTATGATTGTGTTCTGCTTAGCAACTTCCATCTCTTGATATTATTTCAGTGTAGATTCGACAACATGCAGTGAATGCAGCCTCGCATCTCGACTTTCAATTATGATTTGATATTCGCATTTGACGGAAAAACAAACAAACTGCAATTGCCTCCTCCTAAAAGTTGTTACTTTAAATCATTACTCGTAAATGAAAATTCAAATAAATCGCAGTGTTAACTTTTAAGCAAAAATAAAACTAGCTTTAAATTTTAATATTTGTAAATAATCAATTTGCCTTTCAAATTGATTTACTTTGTATCTCGGTGCTGTAGCTAATTTATGTAAAAACACTTCTCTCTGATGAATGTCTGTATTGTAAGAAAAAATTATAGTTTGTATTTTTTTCTAGTTGATTATAAACATTTATATTACTTTTTAATTACAGCTATAAATATAAATGTTTTGCACAAGAAGTCATTTTTTTTTTATAATGAGAAATACCAATACCAAATAAAGAAAGTTTTTAATTTGTAATAATACTGTATTCTTCTCATGCACAATAAACGAAATATGCAATCAAAATATAATTTTATTGATATCCAACTACATAAAATTATATTGTTTTAAATTATAAATTGTTGTTTTAAATTTTTCCTTTTTTTTAGGTACTCATGATGTGCATGCTTTAATTTTAGGAAGAGCTATTACAGGATTGCAAGCATTTAAAAGTTGAAAATATATCTTTAAATAAAAAAGAGAAAACTGTATATTTTTTTATTCATAAAATATATTTCTTAATAAAAAAATATTTTCTTTTGTTTGTTACTAATTCTGAAAAGCATCCACTATTTTACCTCTACGGTTTCAAAGCGATTACAAAAATTAAGCAAGTCCTTGCCACATGGATTGCTGACGATTTCTCAGAACTAATTTAATGCCTAGATACCATTTGAAATATATATATATTATTAGAACTATTTTAATGTAATGTATACAAATCATTAATGAATAGTTTCCTCGTCTAAAAATATTGAAATTTTTAAATGTAAAATCCAAATTTTATTTAAAAAAATATTTTTATTTCAACTTAACATGCTTTAAACTATTAATAGCATAAAATGCCAATGCTTTCAATCAATAAAGAAATTTTTTTAAATAAAACTAATTTGTAAATTTTTATTTCTAGTTTTAAAGCTAAAGACTAAAGTGGATTCTAATTTGAGCCCTCTTGCATATTACCACTGGGCGATGAGTCGGGCAATTGTGGGTAAAATAGTCGTTTATGCCTTGTAAATTGGTTTATGCCTAGTAACTGTTAAACTGCATACAGTGCCTAGCAAAAGTTTTCGCGCACCATACGCACAATTTATCAGATATAAAAAGAACCTTGAAACATTAAGCTTCGACTTTTCTTATTTTATTTAAATTTTGTTGAAATGCTTTGGATGAAATTTGTTTCAAATATGAGTACATGATGAATAAATGGATAAGCAAAATTTTATACCTTTATCTTGCTATTGATTCAGAAGTAATTCTGAGCCCATTTTGTTCTAAGTAAATTACATGCATTGCAGATTTTAGCCGCTGCTTTGGGCTGTGTGTCAGTTCGATCAAGGAGATATTTGTACGATTTCTTTTCAATTGTAAAGCAACCCTAATTGAACATACGAGGTATTACGCTTAGAATTTCTGTCCTGTTAGAATTTCGAGTCGCTCTATAGACCGAAATATTCCAACGATTATTATAAATTTTCATTTAAAATATCAGCATACATTTACTGATCCACGATGCCATCGATTCTGGGTATGATATGCATGCACACCACGAAACGCCATTTTTAGAAATGGAATAAGTTTTTTTTCTTCCAATTTTATATACTCCATAATACAACAACTTGCTCAAAGTTACTGCCATTAAAAAAAAAAAAAGTCTACTGCTTAAATTTTTTTTTTTTTTTTTTTTTTTTTCATGTTTCTGGTTGATGAAATTTAGAGTTTTCTGTTCGTTATAGTCAGAAAGCCACTCGGACATGATACTGAACTTGGGGGCATATTTCATAACTGTCTTGCGGTTCTATTCCGCTTTTCGACTTTTTTTTTTTTTTTCTTCTTCTGAATAATGGCTCCCTATTCTCTGGTATACTTAAATGGCCTCAACGATTTTGATTTTCTGGTTATCCTGCTGTCTTTTTTTAAAACAGAAAAAACACTTGAATCACTTAAAGGGAACAGTTTGATTCATTTGTGTTGCTTACTTTAAAGTGAACCATTAACTCTTGCTTTCGTCAACTGGGGTCGATTTTTGTTAATGTAGTTAAATTATTATTTAAAAAAAAAATTCTAATTTCGTGACTTCATAATGCAACCCACCGTCAATTAACGGATGTAAACAAAACAAAGGTACGAAAAAGTCTTACTGAAGAACAGTGGATAGGACCTGTGCACATTCGCAGCCTTAACATTATTATCGGATAGATTCCGGTATTTCTTTTTACTACAAAGAAATTCATTTCGATATTGTAGTAAAGTACTGACATACAGCGTGCCTCACAAAAGTTTTTAGGTTAAGCATGCCAAATTGTTCTTGAATCTTGAAGGGAGTATATGGGGATGCGAAGCAACAAGGACTATAATCCCTAATCACTATATGGAACAGTTCGTTTCCTATTTTACGTCACTAAAAAGGATGTGAGATCTATTTTCCGCTCAGTAAGGAAAGTGGCGCGAACAAAAACAGGGATTTATAGTATCCCCTGAGTGCCGAGAGAATTGCAGCTAATAAATATCAAAACGTTTAAGAGATTGGAGAAATAAAGTCAGATTTTTTTGCAATCAAGAATTTTAGATAAAAAAAGCTTTGAATGTGATATTATTTTCGTCGATATTCAAGTTTTGCCATAGATGTAATCTGGAGGTGGAATATTTTCTGCATATTAAAAGAATGTGTAAAAGGTCTGTTCAGACCGTAATCGGATGTACATTCCTTATGTAATACTTCGTTCTCCGTAAGAGGGCGCTCTTTGTTTGTCAAGTGTTTTCTTTCATG
>BPLR01001310.1:0-65529 GCA_021605095.1 Caerostris extrusa | reverse complement strand
TTCTGCAAATCATCACTCGTCTGTATCTCACAAAGCAGTAAAGTAAAGCTTCTCTTTAATTTTACTTTAATAAAGTAAAGATTCGATTTATAATAAAATCAATATGTGTAGCTAAAGCAACCCTCAGTGTCCTGTAGGCGCACGTGGACATCCGACGAGTAGTTTAATCAGATGGATAATATTTGTTGTTTTCTTTTATATGGTTTTTTTTAATGTTGTTAAATTAAATTTTATTTTTCGTATTGCAAGATTTCAAAATAAGACAAATTAAGCCACGAGTTTTGAAACTCTTGTTAGAAAAAATATATTTCTCAATTTTATATATGACAACATTCCATCTGCTTCAACCACTGAGATTGAAAGAAACCTCTTCACTGCTTTTAATCCCGTCAGTAAAAATGCTTATTTTAAAACGGTGAAAGAACTGCTATTTTTCGATGAAAGAGAAAGACAACTCATATTTCAAAACACGAGCTGTCATGATCAGCAGCTGTACTCTTCCAAAAGAATCAGAGATCGGAATAGAATTTTTAAAATCAAAATTCATCAATAGGCTTGTTTAAACGCTTTTTATATCTTTCCAATCCATCGATCAATTTAGCCACTCGGGAATTTTTTTCTGCTATTATAGCATCATGTGACATATGAGAATCATTCTAAAGAAAATGGTGGCATCTTTCTTTTTTTTTTTTTAGCTTCATAATGAATGAAAAATATGTTTTTTTTAAAAGGTATTTGTGAGGAACATATTACATTTTAAATTCGCATAGACCTTTAAAATGCAAAATTAAAATTCTTCATATATGCTTGGTATTTCTTGTGTAATTTCTATCACACCATTCTGTGAAGATCGTTTCCAAGAGATCCTTAAATTAAATATGCATCTTTTATTTTTCTAATTTATTATTTTAGTTAATTTATTAAGTTAGAAGATGTGTACTTCTTCGAACTAACTTGAAAAAGATTCATTATTGCGCTTAATGTAACATTGATTTAATAAGTATAATTTTATGATCCAATTAGTGTTATTTTTTTATTATAAAAAAATAAATGAAGTGAAACTAAGAGAAATAAATTTATATAATTTAAAGTTTCAGAAAATTTCATTGATTAAAATATCCAACAAAGACTTGATGGCTGAGTGACAAGCTCTGTCGCTCATTGCCACAGTTTTCAGATTCGAGTACCGGCTGTGACATGGTTGCTTGTAGTGGTTAGAATCCAACTTTTAAATTTGTAGGTCTCAGTCTATTATGATTGTTTGGTGTAGGGCTAATAATCCTACCCCGTAAAAAGATAACATCTGCCAGTAGGCGGATGACCTTGGCTCACAGTTGGTTGTTGCGGCCTTCCTTAAAATCCTTTATCATTGATTATGAAAGAGTTTTCATTTTAATGATCATTTAAAAATATGGCGTAGAGGTAATTTTAATCAAGTTTTCTTATTTTGGTAAAATTACAGGAAATTTTCAGAAATTGCAAAAGGTTGATTCTTTTTTACCTTCTTTGTAAGAAAATTTTTTTAATAAATATAATATTAAAATTCAAATATTATATTTAGTAAAAATATATTAGACTGTAAATTTTTTTTAACTATTATATATTAGATATATATAATACTGTTTATTTTTTTGCAGGATATTAGCGAAAGAAAAAATTATTTGCTTTCATGTACGTTTTACAATAATTTAATTTCTTACAATAATTGCTCACTTTAACGGTTTTGAAAAAGAAACAAGAATTTCAATATGATGTTCCCATGTGTAGCAAAAAGATCTGAAGCCTCATGAGTAACAAAGCATTGAATCTGATGTTCATAAATAGCAAAGATGTCAATTTGATATTCCATGAAGAAGAAAAACTAAATATGACTTTCCAAAGAATAGAAAATACATGAATATGAAGTAGAAGATAGTTCAAATTTCATATAGAAAGAAATTTTTGAAATAAATATGTAATTTAAATTTAATTTAAATGTAAGATCATACCATCATAAATTAGCTAAGTTATATATTGTATGATCATAACATAGATCATGTATTACGATCATAATTTTAATGCTCTTTTTCAAATTATTGTTATACTGTAATAAATTCAAAAAATTAAAAATCATATCGATTTTATTCATTTCTTAACATCAATAAAACGAGTACATTTTCAGGAGAAATAATATTTGTAGAAAAGTTATCTGCAAGAAATAAAGATCTTATAATGAATAATCATTCATTGGCTACTCAAAGTCTGATTTAGGTCTTGTAACAAATTTACTCGTGAAAGAGTTACAAATCAAATATAATTTGATTGTTATTACGTGTTGATTTCCAAAATATACCTTTATCAACTTATTACAGGGTAATAAATGCTCGTTTGAAATTCGAACATAAAGCTACGATATAAAATATAGCCACTTTCAAAATAACGTGACTAGAACTATTTTATCACCTCGCATCACAGAAGCAAAGAAATATGGAAGTAGAATTTCAGATACACATGATGATTTATACTCAAAGTTCAGAAGAGACAAAACAAGTATTTTCTCACATAAATATGGCTCCACAAACTTTTACAAGTACATGTACATTTTTATTTTGATTAGACAATTTCAAATTAAATTTCATTGAGTAGTACCTGTAATTATTAAAATATACAGAAATAAGTTTTTCTTTAATGTTTTTGGTTTTTAAAAAAAGATTGATTGATTGACAAAATATTGTCAAATTGACAACGATAAGTTTACATAACCTATTATTTTTTAAATATTTCTTGTTTATTTTCATTGTATTATTAGGTACCGTTTTGTTTTTTTTTTTTAATCTTTATTCTGCTCTTTCAATCAATTTTACTCCAATATTTTATTATTGATTCTAACTTTGATTACCATTTTTCAACCCTACTTTTAAAAACAAAGTAATATAAAAAAAATTTAAAGTCAATTCCTACTTTTTTTTTTTCACTCTATTGCAGAAAGTCCCTTTTGTAATTTCATTCATTTTTTAAGTTTACCTGGCGCCATCTATTGGTAGATACATGCAACGAAAATCTAAAAAAACTAAAATTAATTAATTAACTTTAATTACTAAATTAATATTTCTAAAAGCTGTATTAACAAGTGTCATCCACTACAAGTTAAAAAAATGTATTTGAACTTGAGTGGATGAATAAAAAGTATTTTATTAAAGATTGAAAATTTGAACAAGATGTATATAGAGGGAGAGTGTGAAATAGCAAATAATTGAAAAAGAGAAACGGAAAGGAATTTAAATTGAATTTCATTTAGACGCTTCTAAATTTGTTGCGGTAATGATTTAAAAAATGAAAAAAAATTAGGAAAATAATAAAACACGTGAGAATAAAAAAAAATTGCACATTTACACATGCACTGATCAACCAAGGTATTAAAACCTTGAACTGGAAATGTTGTCTACAATTTATTAGATATGTAAGTAGTTATTTTTTTATTCTATCGTTATTGTAATAGAAATTGTTCTTGTTTTTAAATTTATATATCGCAATGTTGGAGTTCATATTCGGTTTTTTTTTTTAATGGAACACTTACACAAGTTCTCCCATGCATAATACCACCCATTTGATGCCAAGTAAAAAGATGAATTTGTTGACAGAAATGACCTTCTACTACTCCTCAGTAGTCTAATATGTTACCAAAGCGTTCCAACAGGGAGTATATGAAGGAAATTCTGTCACAGTAGCTACATTATCTACAATAAATTACTGTAATTGTGATCATCATCAGAAACCGAACTCTCATTGACTTCAAAGCTATCTTGTGCACACTATCAGTGAGCCAAGAGTTCATAGATTTAGGAGAATTAAACTTTCTTTTAAGCGGGTTGGCCTGGTAATTGGCGTATTAAACTTCTGGAAGAGAAGAAATTCACCATGACGGTGTGGATATATATGCATGTTAATTTTTAGAATGGAAGGTTTCTCATTGATTTAGAAAGCTAATTCGAAGTCCTGAAACCAAGGCACAAAGATGATTCACTGAAGAAGTGTTCACATCCTTAAGATGAGCAGAATTAAGATGTTCAGATTCATTGGATAAGCGTGAAGGAAAATAAGCGTTTATATTTTTTGCAATTAGGTTTATCATTGAGTAAAATCTTTCGTCATTAGATATTTTATCCATCAAAATAGAAAAATTATTCCCAGATTGTCTTCAAAAACGCCTTCAAACATTCACGAAAGAACCATTTGACAAACATCACGCAAAGAAAAGGAAACAAAAGACAGTATTCTATCATAGAATTCCTCAATATCTGTCTCGAAAAGTAAAGGTTTCACAGACCATTGAATACCCTCGTAAATTCTTCCACCAAAAGAGAGAGAAAAAGAGAACCATTCTTAGAAAAAAATAAAAAGAGATATCCAGCGTACCTATTTGAATTATTAAAGGGACACTCAACAATAATAGCATCGCTATTGCAGCGAAGAACAAAGTCCGCAGCTGGTGAAGGGAAAGGTATTTCCTTTCGGTTCGATGGTGAACTATCTTAAAAGCGAAAGAAAAGTATAGCGCTCTTCGAAGCATAATAGTTTGCAAGCTGTCTTCAGGACTGGAAACGATGGGAGAAAGGGAAGGTATAAAGAATGCACTAAATGATGATGCCTTCTTTACATATTTATGGTTCAAAAACGTTCAGTTTTTTTTTTTTTCTTCCTTTTATGAGTATTTTCTTACGTGTTCTATCAATATGTAAAGATTTTTTTACGTTGTTTTCAGGTGGATTTAGAAATTTATGTTTTATAAAATATTTGTATATCTTGCATTTTTAAAGTTGCCTGGTTTTGCAAAAGCATTCATGTATAATTTATTTTGAATTTTTTGCAGAACTTTCGAGAGAATTTAAGTTGTTTTTAAGCAATAAAATGAAAAAAAGTAGAATTCATTATTCTTATTTTTATTTATTTATTTTTGTGTAGCTGTCGCATGCTTATTAATATTTTTTTTATCAATTTAAAATTATAAAAACGAGAGATCCAGTTTTTCCTCTGTGGCCATTATATTATGTTACTCTAAAAATCACTACAAAAATTCTGATTAGTTATCTTTTAATAAAATAAAAACATTATTATTGTTAATAAAATCTATATGTGTGTGTTGTGTCTAATCCTCAGTGTCCTGAAATGCGAGACGGATATTCCATGAGTAGCCTACTCAGTGATAGATGATACTTGTAGTTTTGTTTATACGGTTTTTTTTAATGGTGTTAAATTAAATTTTATTTTCGTATTATAAGATTTTAAAAATAAAAAATTAAACCAGGAGTTTTGAAACTCATGTTAGAAAAAAAAATATATTTCTCAATTTAATACGTGAATATTCCATCTTCTTCAACCACAAACTGAAAGAAACCTCTTCACCACTTTTAATCCCGCAGTATAGTGCTTATTTTAAAACGTTGAAGAACTTATTTTTCCATGAAAAGAAAAAAAGAGGCAACTGATATTTCAAAACATGAGCTGTCATCATCAGCAGCTGCACTTTCCAAAAGAATCCGAGCTCGGAATAGAATTTTCAAAATGAAGTTCATCAATAGGCTTGTCTAAACGCTTTTTATATCTTTCCAATCCATCGATCAATTCATGCACTCGGGAATTTTTGCTTTTATATTATCATGCAGTTACGAGAATCACTCAAAGAAAAATACGCTGGCATCTTTCTTTTTAAATTTTTATTCTATGCAAGTATGGCTTTCATAATGAATGAAAAGATTTTTTTAATAGGTATTTGTGAATGAACATAGAAATTTTATGTTCGCATATGACCTTTAAAAATACAAAAATTAAAAATTCTCTTATGTAGTTTTAAAAACTATTTCTATGGTATGCTGGGTATTTTTATGTGTATAATTTCTATCATACCATTATGTAAAGATCGTTTCAAGAGCTCTTTGAGTTAAATATGCCTCTTTTATATTTCTAATTTATTATTTTAGTTAATTTATTAAGTTATAAAGATGTGTACTTTCTATCTGCTTGAAAAGGATTCATTATTGATCTTAAAGCCACATTGAATTAATAAGTATATTTTTAATATCTAATTAGTTAATTTTTTATTTTGTTGATTATAAAATAAATGAAGCGAAAGTAAGATATATAAATTTATATTATTTAAAGTTTGAGCAAAAATATCATTGATTAAAATATACAGCAGAGGCCTGCTATCTGAGTGACTAGCGTTATTGTGCTGGGTGCCAGAGGTTTGGCATACGAGTCCCGATTGTCTAGTGGTTGCTTGTAGTGGTTTGGAATCCACTTTAAACCATAGGTCTCGGTCTAATATGACTGTTCAGCATTGGATTGACAACCCTACTCCATAAAAAGAAAGTGCCTCTTGTCTCGAAATCTGCCAGTAGGCAGACGGCCTTGGCCCACCATGGGGCTGTTACGCCTTGAAGAAGAGAAAAAAAATATCCAATAAAACAAACTTTAAAATCCTTCATGTTGGATTATAAAAATTTTTTTTATGGTAAGGGTCATTAGCATAGAGGTAATTGTAAACCCCTTTTCTTATTTTGAAAATTATAGGAAATTTTCAAAAACTGCAAACGTTATTTCTTATATCTTCTTGTGTGATAAAGTTTTTAATAAATATAATATTAAAATTAAAAAGAGCGATTGTTCACTTTTTGAAGAATATTGGGAAAAGGAAAATTATTTGCTTGCATGTACGCTTTACAATGACTTAACATTGGGATGTTGAAAAACTGCGTCTTAACAACAATAATTTTAATATGATGTTCCATGTAGCAAAGATGTGAATATGATCATGAATAGAAAAGATGTCATTATGAAGTTTGCATGAATAGCCATGATATCAATATGATGTTTACATGAATAGCAAAATTTTGTATGTTGTTTTCTGGTGAATTTTGATATTTATGTTTTAAAAATATTTGCATACCTTGCATTTTTAAAGTTGCCTGGTTTTGCAAACGTATGCATGTATCATTTAATTTGAATTTTTTTGTTGAATGGTTTTCTTTCAAGAGAATTTAAATTGTTTTTAAAAAATAAAATAAAAAAAGAAGAATTTATTATTATTATTATTATTATTTATTAATTTATTTTTATGGATACATTTTTTATTTATATGCGTATTAATATTTTTTTCACTTTAAAATTGTAAAAAAGAGATATCCAATTTTCCTTTGTGGCCATTATATTTTTTATATTGCTCTAAAATCCACGAAAAATTCTGATTAGTTATTTTTTAATAAAATAAAACATTAGTATTTATAATAAAATCAATGTGTGTGTTGCGCCTAATCCTCTGTGTCCTGCAATGTGGAACGGACATTCCGTGAGTAGTTTACTCAGGGATGGACAATACTTGTGGTTTTTTAATACGTTTTTTTTTTAATATTGTTAAATTAAATTTTAATTTTTCGTATTACAAGATTTAAAAAAGAAAAAGTAAGCCAGGATTTTTGAAACTCATGTTATAAAAAAAAAAATATTTTCTTACTTTTAATATCTAAATATTCCATCTGCTTCAACCGCAGATTAAAAGAAACCTCTTCACAGCTTTTAATCCCGTCGTAAAATGCTTATTTTAAAACGGTAAAGAACTTATTTTTCGATGAAAAGAAAAAGAAAGGCAACTCATATTTCAAAACACGAGCTGTCATGATCAGCAGCTGCCCTTTCCAAAAGAATCCGAGATCGGAATAGAATTTTTAAAATTAAATTCATCAATAGGCTTGTTTAAACGCTTTTTATATCTTTCCAATCCATCGATCAATTTAGGCACTCGGGAATTTTTTTGCTTTTATGTCATGAAAAGTTACGAGAATTATTCAAAAAAAAAGAAAAACGGTGGCATATTTCTTTTCTTTTTTTTTTTTTATTCTATGCATGTTTGGCTTTCATAATGAATGAAAGGTGTTTTTTAAAAGGAATTTGTGAATGAACATATTAATTTTTAAGTTCACACATGACCTTAAAAGGCAAAAATTCAAAATTCTTCGATGTAGATTTAAAAACTGTTTCCATGGGGTGCTGGGTATTTTTATGTGCGTAATTTCTTTCACTCTATTGTGTAAAGATCGTTTCAAGAGCTCTTTGAATTAAATATGCCTCTTTTATTTTTCTAAATTATTATTATATTTAATTTATTAAGTTATAAAGATTTCTTCGAAATATCTTCTTGAAAAAAGATTATTGCTTTTAACGAAAATTGATTTAATAAGTGCTTTTTATTATCTAATTAGTGTTAATTTTTTTAATTTTTGTTGATTATAAAATAAATTAAGCGAAACTAAGAGAAATAAATTTATATAATTTCAAGTCTGAGAAAAATATCATTGATTAAAATATCCAGCAGGGACCTGACGGCAAAGCGATTAGCTCTCGGTGCCACAGGTTCCTAGTTGGAACTCCTGGCGGTGCCATGGTTGTTTGCAGTGTTTTAAAAAATAAACTGCTTATTTTTTAACGCAAAAGGAATTTCAATATGATGTTGGCGTGCTTAGAAAAGAATTGAATGAGATGTTCTCATAAATAAGCAAAAATGTCAATTTGATCTTCCCATGAATAGCAAATATATCATTTTGATGTTCCCATCAATAGGAAATATTTCAATATGATGTTTCAAAAGAAAAGCAAATACAAATATATGACATTCCCTTGAATAGAAGGTGGTTCAAAGTCCATAGTAAAGGACAATTTTTAAATGAATATATAAATTAAATTGTTTTCATAAATATATAATACAAATTTAATTTATTTATTTCTTACATAATATAAATTAAATGTAAGATCATATCATCATAAGTTAGTTAAGTTATCTAATTTATGATCATAACAACGATAAGTTAGATCATGTGTTACGATCATAAGTTGCATGTTTTTTCCAAATTATTGCTAACGAGTAATAGTACAAAAATTGAAATTAAATTGATTTTTTTGCTTGCTTCCTAATATAAAAAACCAGCACATTTACAGAAAATTGCCAATGAACTATTACTCCTTAAATCTTATAAGGAGTAATAATTCATTGGCAACTCAAAATTTAATTTAGGTTTTGTAACAAATTTACTCGTAAATGATTTACTACAAATCAAATATAATTTGAATTGTTCTTACGTACTTACTTTTCAAAATATTCCTTTATCAACTTATTACAAGGGTAATAAATGCTCGTTTTGAAATTCGGAAGCATAAAGCTACGATATAAAATATAGCCACTTTCCAAATAACGTGACTAGAACTATTTTATCACTCTCTCGCATCACAGAAGCAAAGAAATATGGAAGTAGAATTTCAGATACACATGATGATTTATACTCAAAGTTCAGAAGAGACAAAACAAGTATTTTCTCCCATAAATATGTCTCATATTCTTTTACAAGTATGTGCATTTTTATTTTAATTAGAAAATTTAAAATTAATTTTCATTGAGTCATTAAAACATAAAAAGAAATTTGTTTTCTTAAATACTTTGACTTTTTAAGCTATTATATGAAGTATTTAGTTTTATTTCTTTTGTCTTAAACATTTATCAAATTCCATTGACAAAAATTGTTTAATCGACAACGATAAGTTTACATAAAATATTCAATTTTTTTAAAAATATTTCTGATTTATTTATTTTTATTTGTAATTAAATAGTATATAGTAGTAATTGTGTATTAAATTGTGCGTTACCTTTTTAAAATCTTTGCTCTCTTGTCTCAATCCATTTTTATTCCATTACTTTATTCTTGCTTGCAACTTTTGATTAACATTTTGCAAACCGACTTTAAAAAGAAGAGAGACGAAAAGGAATTTAATCTAGTATTTCATAAGATTCTTCTAAATTTGTTACTGTAATTATGTAAAGAACGAGAAAAATCGGAGAAATAATGTACTTGAAAATAAAAAATATGCACTGATCAGTCAAGGCATTAAAACCATTTGTCTAATTAAAACAAGATTTGAAACGTAGAAGAGCTTTAAATTGGAAATGATGTCTACAATTTATTACATTCGTTTTGTGGTTAATTTTATAATTTTATATTTTTTATTAATGTATTATTGTAATAAAAAATTGTTCTTGTTTTTAAATTAATATATCGTAATATTGGAGTTCATATTCGTTTTCTTTCCTAATGGAAAACTTTACGTAAATACTCGTCCATCCATTTCATGCGAAGCAAACGGTAAATTTATCAATAAAAGTGCCCTTCCACTTCTCCTCAGTAGTCCAATAGGCTTAACAGCGTTCTAGCACAAGCTTATGAGGGTAATTCTCCCACAGTTGCCCTTGTATCTACAATAAATTTACTGTAGTTATGATCACCAGCAGGAATTGAATTCTTATTCTCTTCAATTCTATCATGTGCACTCTGTCAGTGTGCCAAAAGTTCATAGATTAAAAATTAAATTAGATTAGAATTAAACTTTCTTTTTAAACAGGTTGTCCTGGTAATTGGTGTATTAAACTTCAGAACAGTAGAAGTTCACCATAACGCTGGTGGAATGCATGTTAATTTTGTAGAATGGAAAGTCTCTCATTGATTTTGTAAGTTAGGTCAAGGTCCTGAAACTACCAGATTCCGCCACTGGATGTTTGTTTTAAATTTTGTGGAACCAGAAAACAATGATGGTTCACCGAAGAAATGTTCCCATTCTAAAAATGAGCAACACGCTGTTCAAATTCATTGGATAAACATAAAGGAAAATCAGCATTAGTAGTGTTTTTAGTTAGGTAAAAATTTTACTTTTTTTTTCAATACTTAAAGGTTTTGATCATTACATATAATTTAACCATCAAAATTGAAAAATTATTCCCAAATTGTCTTCAAAAACGCTTCCAAAGATTCACGAAAGAATCATGACAAACATCACGCAAAGAATAAGGAAACAAAACACAGTATTCTATCATAGAATTCCTCAATATCTTCCTCGGAAAATGTTTTAGAGAGTAAAGGTTTCATAGGCCATTCAATACCATCGTAAATGCTTTCAACAAAAGAGAGAGAGAGACAGAAACCCATTCTAGAAATAATATGAAGGGAGATGCCCAGCGTACCTATTTGAATTATTAAATGGACACTTTTACAACAATAGCATCGCTACTGCAGCGAAGAACAAAGTTCGTAGCTGGTGAAGGAAAAGGTATTTTCTTTTGGTTCGATGGCGAACTATCTTTACCTGGAAGAATTCGCTGGGTTATTTTCCCGGTGCAGCGGATGTTGCAACTTTAATGATCAGTTACCACGTCGAATCTGAAAAGCGAAAGAAAGCATAGCGTTCTTCAAAGCATAACAGTTTGCAAGCTTTCTTCAGGCCTGGAAACGATGGAGAAGGGGGAGGTATAAATAATGCACCAAATTATGATGCCTTTTTTACATATATATGGTACAAAAACGTTTAGGTTTTTTTTTTCTTCTTTTCATCAGTATTTTCTTACTGTTCTATCAATATGCAAAGATGTTTTTACTCTGTTTTCAGGTGGATTTAGATATTTATACTTTAAAAAAGTATTTGCATATCTTGCATTTTTAAAGTTGCATGGTTTTGTAAACGTATGCATGTATCCTTTATTTTGAATTTTGGGTAGAAAGAATTTCTTTCATTAGAGTTTAAGTTGTTTTTAAACAATAAAATAAAAAAAGATAAATTGTATGTATGGATGCAGTTTTTGTGGGCATAATAATATTTTTTATCACTTTAAAATTATAAAAAGAGACATCCAATTTTTCTTCTGTGCCCATTATATGTATTTTTACATCCTTATCATGATTAAAAACTTTTCCTTTTACGGAGCTCTGCATGAAACGAAATACATGGCAATCTGAATGCTCAAGGTCAGGGCTATATGGTGAATGGGACAACACATCCCAACATAGTTCCGATAATTTTTTACAAGTGACCAAATATGTTTTGGGCATTGCATTATCATGCTGAAAAATAACACACCTGACGATTTTCCAATTCTGGCAGCTTTTCAAGAACTGCATTGCTCAGTTTGGCGACTTGTTGAACGTACCTTTGAATTAATCGTTTGGTTTCTTGGTAAAACTTAAAAGTGCAGAGTTACTTTATAAATTCACCAAACTGACAGCATAATCTTTTTTTTTTCTTTTGGTGAATTTCAGCTTTTCGTGTCGTCTGAGCTGGTTCATTTTGCATCACCCACGATCTTTATCGATTAACGTTGTTATAAACTATCCACTTTTCGTCGCCAGTTATCAGTCGTTTTTCAGAAATGGATAAATTTCGTTACGTTTCAGAAACGAATAAATACTGATGCTGATGCGTTGCGTCAAATGAATTTCCTTAAGCTGATCAATGATCAATAAATCGAGTTTTTGAAGTAACCAACCTGCTTAAATTTTTTTGAATGCATGTATGCGAGATATTGAGCAGTAATCTCACATGTTGACGATCTGAATCGATAATGGCCTGGATATGGGTCTCATAAACTTCAACTGGAATGTCAGTTCGTTGAGCATTTTTCAGTGAAAAATCGCCAGAACGAAATTTGGCAAACAAATTTTTGATATTGCGTTCTTCGCTTCATTCCCTTATATAACACTCATCTTTCTTGTAAAGCTTGCGATGCGTTTCTTTCCTTTTTTAAATAATACAATAAAATATGTCTGAAATGCGTGTCTTGTTTTTCCATTTTTAAATTGGGATAAAAACAAAACTAAATACCTAATCCATACAAGGTTTTTAAAAAATTAAAAGCGAAAGACCAAACAACAAGAAAACACTGTAGGTTAGGTGCTTTGAACGCATTGACAAAACAAAAGAATCTACCAAGACCTTCTATGAACAAAAAATCCAATCACTTAGTTGCCAACCCAATAATTTAATTTTCAAGTCCTTCCTTTATTTTAGTAGTTCATATTTCATGCACTTTCATATTTACACATTATCTAGAAAAATTAAGCATTTTTGAATTATTTTTACACATTTTTAGAAAAGAGATTATTTTAATCACGCAAGATATGATACGTTTTCTCTTTGTTTGACTTTTTAAAGTTGGAAAACAAGCTTTCATTTGAATTGATTGACACAAGCACTTAGAATTGTTTTAAAATAATTACGCTGCTTAAAAATAACAACCTTTTACGCCAATGTCCAAAAATCAGACAAGAAAAATTGTTTACTTTTATGCCACATTTGATGAGAAAAGAGTGTTTATTTATGGAGGTAATAAAGTCGGGAAAGGGGACTCTGATTTTTCCTTTTTAGTATTACTTAGGGAAGGGCTTTATTAAAATTAAAGGAATAATAAAGGTAGTGTATTTTGCAAAACAACATAATCTTGTGTTTAATCTTCAAATGTATTATATTCCAAGATTATTAATATTTGTTTTGGATTTTAGCATTTAATGCTGTATGCATGAAACGTTCCTAAAAGACTTTTACCCTAATAACTTCATTCCTTAATACTTCATTCGATTTAAAGTTTAGTTTCTTGCAGAAGAATTTGAAATGCAATGAAAAGAAGTATGCAATCATGTTTCCTTCTACGCTCTGGCAGAGCGCGACTTTGTATGGCGTTCAAAGACCAAAGATGCTTGGGCTTTGCATTATCATGCTGGAAAATAACTACTTTCCAATTCTTGCCGCTTTTTCTTGAACTGTATTGCTCAGTTTGGTGAGTTGTTGAACGTGCACGTGCGAATTAATCCTTGTTGCTTTGTTAAAAGTTAGAAGATCAGAATTCCTTTATAATTCCACCAAACTGACAGCATAATTTTATTTTTTTGGTGTCGCCTGAGCTGGTTCATCTTGCATTACCCACGATCTTTACAGATTAAAGTTGTTATAAAATATCCACTTTTCGTCGCCAGTTATCAGTGGTTTCAGAAAGGGATCAATTTCGTTATGTTTCAGAAGCGCATAGCAGATGTTAATGTTGATTCAAATGAATTTTTCCTTAAGCTGATGAGGGATCAATAAACAGAGTTTTTACATAGCCAAATCTATTTTTTTTTTTAATGTATGAGTAAAATAAATTAATGATAAATTATACTAAAATAATTTAATGTACGAGTAAATTTTTTTTTAATGTATGTAAATTTTTTTAATGTCAATACAATGAGTATCTCTGCAATCTCACGTGTTGTGCGGTGACGATATGAACCGATAATGACCTTGACATGGCTCTCATGAATTTCAACTGCACTGCCAGATCGCTGGAGAATTTGCACAGTGAAAAATCGCCCGAAATCACCGAAAATTTGCGAGCAAAGTTTTGATGCACCGCTACTTTCTTTCTGCGGGTTTCCATTCCCATATACCATGCAGGCAACTTATTGTGTGCTTGGCGGATGCGATCGAGCTGCCTTTTTTTGAAATAATACAACAAAATATGTCATACGAAATATATGATATCTTGTTCTTCTATTTTTAAATTGCGAGTTAAAATGAAACTAAACACTAATCATCGATACCGCATTGTTTTACTAAATCAAGAGGCCAGGATTTCAAAGCATCAAGGGAACAATATAGGTTAGGGCTTTTGAGCACATTGACAAAGGCTCAGAATGTTGCTAAGACACATCTATTGACAATAATTTGAATTTTAAAGTGTTTGCATTTATTTATAGTTGGTCATGCTTTCATGCACTTTGATATTTACACACTATCGAGAAAATAAAGTATTTTTATGGTCTTTTACTTATTTTCAGCAGAAGAGACTGGCTTTAATCATGCAAGACATGATACGTTGTTTGACTTTTGAAGATGGTAAACAAGCTTTCATTTGTATTGATTGACGCACTTAGGAATTGTTTTAAAATAATTACGCTGCTTAAAACTAACAACCTTTTACGCCAGTGTCCAAAAATCAGATAAGAAAAAATTGTTTACTTTATGCCATTTGATGAGAAGATAGTGTTTTTATGGAGGTAAACAAAGTCGAGGAAAGGGAACTCTTATTTTCTTTTTAGTGTTACTTTTAGGGAAGGGTTTTATTAAATTAAAGGAATAATAAAGCTAGTGTATTTTGAAAAACATCATAATCTTGTGTTTAATCAACAAATGTATTTTCTTCCCATTGATTATTATTAATTATTGTGTTTATTTAAAGCTGATGTATAAAATGTTTCCTAAAGACTTTACCCTTAAAATTAGTTCCACTGTGAAATTAAAATATGCTTTTGTTTTAAATTAATAAATGTTTCACTTTTAAAAGGAATCTAAATTTATTTGAATTAATTTGTTAGTCTGGTTAGATTGCTTCTTATGTCTTTTCCCATGCTCTCCTTTTTCATTTCATTTCATGTAGTATACTTCTGCATGTGTGCATTAGTAAAATGTGCCCACATGCAATGCCTCAGAGCACACAATCCAGACGTTGTTGCTTTACCAGAACCAGTATACTTTGACACGAGGCCATTCACCACTTGCTAACATCAGATGGCATGTTGGCAGATTCAGCATTACCGGGTGGCATACATTTTGCTGTAAACCTCATCAAAAGTTTTAGAAATGAGTTAATGATTTGCACAATCAATATTTTGGAGACTCTAAAAGGATCTGTTATTGAGATTGGACATATGTAATATATTTATTTATTCTTATTTACTTATATATTATTATTTTTATTTGAGTTTAATATTTCATTTAGGAGGCAGGCAATTTCTTTTCAAATAAATCATAATTCAAAATTAAGCATAGCTTTTGATTCAGACAACAACTGAAGTACTTTAGTTTTTTACTATCCTAAAAGAATTGTATTATGAAGTGTACAGAAACAAGTAATATAAAAAAAAAAATTTCAGTCAATTCCTACTTTTCACTATATATGCATGAAAGTCCTTTATAAATAATTTTCTGCATTCATTTTTTTTATTTTATATGGCGCCATCTATTGGTAGGTATATGCAACTTAAATCTGGTGAAAAATAATTAATTAAAAAGTTAAATTTAATTAATAACGATTGAAAATTTGAACAAGATTTGGAGAGTGTGACTAACAGAAGGAATTGAAAAATTAGCAATAACATGCTATAAATTGCAAGATAAAATTTTTTAAATTCAAGATAATGCATGATATGAATTTAATTGTTATTTGATATTCTATAATTCAAAAAATGCATGATGAGATTAAATATAATTTAAAATATTCTGCAATAATGTATACTTTGTTGAATTTTGAATAAGCCATAATATTTTTTGATAAAATTGCATGCTTGACTTCTTTTATAAGTATTAATTATTTATGCAAAAATAATTAAAATTAAATTACATATTTTTATTAATTGCCGCACTATTTCTGTGTATCGTTCCCTATAATAAGAAGTATTATTTTACAAGGAATTTACTGTGAACGAAGCACAACATGTTACGTATTGCTTAAATTTCTACTTATTGATTTTATTCCTGTTTGTTCCATCATTAATTTATAATTTTTCATATGCATTTTAATATAATTTTTCGTGTGCTAAATTTTTCCTTATTTTAATTTGTTTTCAATTTTTTAGTTATTTTCTGTGTATTTTTATAGATGTACAGTAATCATTCATAATTATAATCATATTTATATAATTATTCCCAAATGAAAAAATAAATGAATAATTTTGTATTAATAAAGGATAGAGCTCTTCTTATGTGTTCAATATAAAATGAATCATAATTAGTATATTGATTTAAAAGCACTTATAATTCTCATAATTATATTCTTGTGCACTAATGGATTTATAAACAATGTGTCATATTTCGAAATTAATTATTAATTTAAATAATAAGTGTGCTAATGGAAACATTAAAGAAAAGACATGATAAAAAGTAAGTTAATATAATTATCCTAATGAATTCTTAAGAGATAATGGCTGTTATTTAATTAATGGACTGATTGCAAAATTGCAATAATCATAAAACATATTACATGCATAATGCACTTACATAAAAATGCATCTATATAAGTGGCATTCTTGGAATAATAACCGTATATAAAAGTGAAAATAATAAAGAAATGATAATTGAAGGGTAATTAATAGCATTAATTATTTTTACTATTGGCTCACCTCAAAAAAAGGGGTTTTAATTAGTATTCATGTCTTTTATTTAGTACTGAATTTTTCTCTTTATAAAAAAGGTAGCAAATTTGCCTCGCAATTACAAATTGATTTTTGAAAGCAATGATACACATTTTTGTCATTATAAAAATATATTTTACAGTTATTTATAATAGCACCCTGTAAAAATGAAATTACTTAATAAAAAATTGTAAAGTATTGCTTTTATTAGGAAAAACATAACATGCATATATTGTTCAAAATGGCTTTTATATGTTTTCTTTTCAAATGTATTTTCATTTACCTCTTTCAAAAAAAAAAAAAGGAATTTAGTAAATGGAATAGTATAAATTAATTATAATGTACTGTGATTTTAGAATTTAGTATCAATTTTCGTTTAATAATAATAATAAAAGATTATTTTAAATAAAGTGTTTTCGGATTCTGTCTTTAAGATCGTAAGTTCTCTTTATACAAAAACAAGTAATATAAAAAAAAAAAAATTTTAAAGTCAATTCCTATATTTTTTTTCCATTATATTGCAGAAAGGTCTTTATAAATAATTTTAATTCATTTTTAAAGTTTATCTGGCGCCATCTATTGGTAGATATATGCAACTTAAATCTAAAAAAATTTAATTAATTAATTAAATTTAATATCTGAATTAATATTTGAAAAAAACTGTATTAACATCCAGTGTCATCCATTACAAGTTTAAAAATATATTTGAACTTGAGTGGATGAATAAAAAGTATTTTATTAATGATTGAAAATTTGAACAAGATATATATATAGGGAAAGTGTGAGCTAATAGAGGCAATTGAAAAATAGCAAAAATTGTCTCGCAATTACAAATTAGTTTTTGAAAGCCTTAAAACACACATTGACATTATAAAAATATAGTTACAATTATTTATAATATCACCATGTAAAAAATGAATTACTTAATAAAAATTTTATAGTATTGTGGATTAGATTCTAGATGGGTTTTAATACCGAAAGTTCTTATATCGAAATAGAGACATAATATAAACTCTATATTTGATTAGTTTATAAAAATCTTGTTTAAGTTTCGAAAAGAAAGAATGGTCTTCCTCATCTAAATTCTGACGACAGATTACAGATATAGTGTAATACACCTTTCATATGGTGGATCCTGATAACTCTGAAACTGCTTCATATCTGTCATTCTATTGACGAATTATTTTGCTCAAAATGCTACATATTGTAAAAACACACCACATTATATATTTGTGAAAAAGTACATGAAATTTGAGTTTTCAAAAATGTATATTCATCAATATCAGGGCAAAAGTAACAATAAAAAGAGTCAATTTATCTTTAAAAGTCCAAAAGTCACTGTGACATGAAATAGAAACCTAATTAAACAAGAGACAAATTTCCAATAAGTGAGACAGAATACGACAAGTTCAGGTTAAAAGAGAACAGTTTAGAAATGCACAAGTATTAGTTCTAAATCAATGGACCTGTCAACAATGTGTGAAATTGTTAGGAATAATCTAAAACTAGAAATTTAAAGCTATTTAATTATTTTTCAAGCATTTAGATGTTAAAACAAAAAAATTTACAGTTTTATAAAAATAAACAATATCAATTTACAGTTAAAACAATAAACCAATTTACAGTTTTATAAAAAAATAAACAATAAATCAATAAATTCAATTTACAGTTTTGATATTTTGCAAATTCAATAAACCAATTTACAGTTCTTGCATTCAAATAATGAACTAATTTACAATTTTCAAATTAAAACAATAAAATTTACAGGTTTTATATTAAAGTAATAAGCCAACTTACAGCTTTTATATTCAAATAATAAACCAATTTACAGTTTTATATTAAAACGATAGGCCAAGTTACAGTTTTTATATTAAAGCAATAAACCAATTTTTTAATATGATTTAATGAATGTTGAATATATTTAGGGAAAAATAAGTGTATAAGTTATAATGCTAATGACTATCTAATTCCTTATGTAAAAAGATTTTTTTCGTGATACGTAACAAAATGTGTACCACATGATTATATTATCTTTTAAAGAGAGATATGCATTTAGATATCAGTAAAATTTTGTTTTCGTATGCTGTATATTCTGATCTAAGTTGTTTGACACAATGAAAATAGATAATGTAACATATTCGGCGTAACACACCAAAAAACAATTAAATTGCATCAACATTTTGCTACCATAATTTTGAAAGAATATAATTAAGAAGAGTTCTGAAGAAAACGTGTATTCTTATGTGAGGAATTACAGAAAGAAATCATTTTGTCCGGATTAATTCTTTAATGCCCTCCTCTCCAGTTTGAGCCCAACGGAATACGTTTCCTGTCTATTAATTTATGGAACTCATGCCCGGCATATAGATGATTTCGGTTTGGCTTTAATTTTTACAATTTCAACCCAACATCTTTAATTCAAAACCTTATTCGCTATCAACCAAACCTTTTTTTCTGAAATTTATGCAAAAACATTATTCTAGTGAATCAAATTTTTCCAAATTATAGTTGGCTATTTCATTTTTATTTCTTTGACCGTAGCTGTAAAAGAATCTTAACTTCTTATATTGAAGACGAGGCACAATTGACTTATTGGAAGCAATTAAAACCTTCCGATTCCATCTTCTGTACCACTAACAAGTGCCGACAATTTTCTCAATAGGCAGCCGGGGCGGTACCCGGAAAATAATCAGCGCCCTTAGCTACTTCTTGGGAACTGGCAATCGGCACGTCTGTCTGTTAAGTACCGTTCTCTTCCCCCTTTACCTGCTAGCAAACGATTGCCAATTAGTCGTTTGCTACCTGACGATCCTGGGTCACGTAGACCCTGGCATCGACAGGTTAGCTTCTAATTGTCGTCAGATGGTCCTCGACTGGCTTTGCTATGTAAGAAAGTGGAAAAAAGAGATCTTTAACTTTTAAGTTTGTTGGTTGGTCTGTTTGTGTGGGCTACAGCCATTAAAATGCAATCTTCGTGATATATTTGGATTGTTAAATACAAAGACACTGAGGACTAGTTGTTTTAACAAACTCTTAAGAATGTATTTACAGAAGTATTTATCATTAAAATCCTTCAGTACTGGTTCAAAGAGATTCTTATGGTGCTGCATGCATCTATGTTGAACTAATAATGTAACCTTTCTTAGAAAACACTTTGACAACTTTTCAGAATAAAACAATATATATGATTTTATATAAAGTACCTATTACGTTATAATACTGTAGATAACTTTAAATTTTATTTTTAATCCATATGGGATCACATTTTAACGACTACTTTATAGGAATTTTCAAAAGGATTCTTTGATGGTAATATTCTCAGGCATTCAGAACTGAATTATAAAACACAACAAATAACACAACTTTTCTCAGTAGATACATACATGAAAAGTAACAGAATGAGTCTTTATACTAATAAGGATTTACCATACATTCCCACAAAAAGCTATAACCATGAACTCAAGGTTGATAGATCCTCTTATGAAGGACGGGCTGACCCTTACGTTAGACTTTTGGACTCAGTACGCTTTTTTTCGCCTATTAAACTTTGGATCCAACAAAGATGAGAGGGAAAAAGGGAAAAGGAGTGTGCAGAGTCGAGAGAAGAGTTCCAGGCAGTACGAAGGGGTACAAGAATCGAGATAGGGAGTTCTAAGAATTACGGACGGTACAAAGAGTCTAAACAGATATATATTTATGATGATTTTGTAAATATTTGTTATAAAATTGCATTTTGCGTGTTATGTATTACAGTTTTGCAGTGCTGTCTTTCAATTTTAATAAATATGGCAGCTACTAACTTTTACTATATTTTAAAATACTCTTATCGACATTTCCTGATTGTAAATTGCAAAATAAAAGACAAAATGATCTCTTGAAAATTCACAAGAGTTCTTAAGAAAACGTATATTTTTTTATAGAATGAAGCACAGATTCAACACTTATGTTCAGAATTATCATGTATGAAAAAAAAAATTAAGCAAGCATTTTAATAGGATCTTTAAACAATAAATAATTCGAGTGCTTTTTTTCAGAATGCCATCTCCGTATAAGGTTAAAAGTTGAATTTATGTTTTTATATTTAAACATCAATTAATTTAAAATTATGGCTTTGGTTAGAGGTTGGTATTATCTATCTATATATATGCATGTATGTATATAGATAGATACGTATACATATTAGTGACCTGTAAGAGCAAGTAAAGAATCGTTAGAGTGCACATACGATTATTAATTTAATGAACACAATGGTACTTTCTGTGTACCAGTGATTCGTATAATATGTATAATCATAAGTTAAATAACAGGCATCATTAATAGCGATGTGATGAGAATAGTTACATAGATGTAATCGTTATTATTACTATAACCTAATCGTTCGTTTCCTGGTGATTAAACCTAAATGACGCAACACAGATGACGCCCATTTAGACATCAATATAACATAGCGATGATATATGTTATATTAAAATAGATTACTAATTGTAATTAATAACCGACATCGAATGATGTTACGTCAAAACTATAAATGCTAAAGTGTTAATTATAGATGTTTATTGAATGGTCTAAACAAAACTGCAGCTAATAAATTTTGTTCTAGAGTAATTATAAATATGAAAATATGTCTCTTCAACATTTTCGGAATATCCATTTAGGATTTTCTACACATTCTGTTTATTACTCTAGAAATATGCTTTAAAGCTGGATGCATAGTTTTTGTACTCGACATTTTGATTTTCTATATATTCGACTTTTCTAATTTTTTTCATCAGATATATTTTTACATTTCATAGATTCACTTTGCAATTTTGCCAATAGGGCAATAATAATCCATAATTTAATGTATCAATTTTACCCGAATATTTTACGCTTTACCTTTAAAAATACACCTTCACTTGTAGCTAAACACCAAATTCATAAATTTATTTTAATTTTTAGTAAACGATGACAGTTGACAAACTTTTATAGTAATTAAAAAACAGGGTGCAGAAAAATTGCATGTAAAAAGAATTGCGTAATTTGATTCCTATTTATGGCAGATAGATGAATATTTTATAATACAGTAAGCAATTAAAAAGGATGTAGTTTATTTCACTTTGTGTTTAATAAAGGATTCATTTTATAGTTTTAAATTTCTTTTTTTTATGTGTATCTATGGTATAATTATTTAGAAATATTTTTTTTAAATTTCTTCTTATTTTTTTATTTGTCGTTAAAATTAGATTAACTACAATCTTATAAAAGCAATGAACGACAACATTCTACGATGCAGTGATTTTAAGAATATTCTTGAGTACTGATTTCACCAGAATAGACGAATCTTATTCAGTAGGATTATTATATACCCATTTTAGCAAATAACATCACGCCGTACCGTAAGTGTAATTGAAAAAAAACATTACCTATAAATTTCATTAATTAAACTAATTAACTCACTCTCTGACACTACAGCCCATAATGGGGCAAGGCCATCTACCGACTGGCAGATTTCGAGGCAGGACAGGGTTTCTTTTTTTTTCAGGATAGGGGTTTTTAGAATAGCCTTAAGCCCAAAACTCTACAGTTACATTACACCAGGATTTACGGTTTAAGGTTGATTCCGAACCACTAAAAGCATTCATGGCATCAGACGGAATCGAATCAATCGAATCATTTTTACATATATTCTGAATTTGTCTGATGATTCGTTTACTTTATTATTTAGATTGTAAAATCACAAAAGACAACTTTTAACCTTGCAGCTTCAGAAGATTTACTGCTAATTATGTAATTGACTACATCAAGGAAAATACTACTTTTTATAAACAATTTTTTTTTTCTATTTTTACTCCTTTATATCGACATGTATGAAAAGATATAACCTTAAAATATCAACAAGAAAAAAATCCTTATCACAATATACTTTATATATATATATGATCAATATTTATGATCAATGATCAATATCTGAGATTAATTATAAATATCTGTGATCAATACTTATGATCAATATAAATTTATATCTATAATCAATATATAGGATCAATGATCAATACCTATGATCCATATCTATAATTTACATCTATGATCTATATATATGATCAATATCTGCAATATCTATAATCAATACCTTTTATCTATATCTAGGATCAATGATCAATATTTTTCGAAATCATAATTTTTAATATCAATCTTTTGATTGACTTTTTCACATATATTCCGATTTCGTCTGATTCATTCAATTTATTATTTGGTTTTGTAAAATCACAAAAGACAACTTTTAACCTTACAACTTCTGCAGCCTTTACTGCTAATTATGTTATTGGCTACATCAAGAAAATAATACTTTTTATAAACATATTTGTTTTCATTTTTACTCATTTGTATCGACATATATGAAAAAAGACATAACCTTAAAATAACAACAACGGAAAAAAAAAACAACATTATCACAAGATACTTCCCCAAAAAATAAAAAAAAAAAAAAAAATTAAATGAAAATAAAAGTGAGCAAACTGAGAATACTCAGTGCTTTGTACTGAGAATAAAACACAATAAAAAAGAAACAGCAGTACTAAATCCAAAAAAAGAAGGAAACAAAAGCTACAGGAAAACAGTGGAAAAACACAAAGCCCAAACTTTCAAAGAACAATTGAATTAACTGGCCCGCATTGCACACGTTTTGCTGTAAAAACTCCACTGAAGCCTTTTTATAGAATGAATAAGAAAACCAAAAACAAAACCAAAAACAAAAAAAAAAAAAAGGCATACACACGGAGAAAAAGCACAGTCAATCCGTTTTAGAAAATCATACCGATCTGAAGTGAAGTGAGGCAAGTCAGTATCCAATGAAATGGAGATACGGACAGACCACAATCTTTTCCAGCCATCAGATAAATTCTTCAAGTTCTATTTATTTTTGTGGCATCATAAGGACCAGTCACCATAACTGTAATGTGTGATTATTTGGTTTATATGTAAGCTTGTGAAGTCGCATTAAATATCTGTGATAAATATCTATGATCAATATCTATGATCACAATATATGAAAATCAATTCTCTATGTGATGATCAATATCTCACATGAAGTCAAATCTAAATATACGATGAATATCTGAAATCAATATCTATGATATATATGATCGATATCTGTGATCGATCTATATTCATAATCAATGATCAATGCCTATGATCTATATGATCAATAGTTACGAGCTATCTATGATCCATATATCGATATTTTTATGACCAATATCTATGATTTATGTATATCATCAGTATCTATGATCACTATATATATCAATATATGAAAATCAATTCTCTATGTGATGCTCAATATCTCATGACGTCAAACTCCTCATATATCTGATGATTCCTTATAACTAAGGCTATTAAAATCAGTTCTTATGTCCTCCATTGTGTAGATGACCTTTTGATCAAATATATATATTTATATATTTTTATTTTTTTATTTCTTATGGCAGATTATGAACAGTTACAGCAAAAACAAAAGGACAACGAAAATATAAAAGAACAGAGAATGCAACAAAACATGCGGAAACAGAGTTCATTAATCTAACATATTGCCAGAGTTGCCGAGATCTTTTAGCCACTGAAAAGTGTTACCAGGTGCATCACGGGAGGTAGATCTACTGCTCATTAATATCTTGATCAAATATAACGCTAGTTAATTTACATAAAGTACAGTTATTTTTCGAAATCATAAATTTTAAATAACAGTATTTTTTTGACTTTTTCACATATATTCTCATTCATTTAATTCATTATTTGGTTTGTAAAATTACAAAAGACAACTTTTAACCTTATATCTTCAGAAGATTTATTGCTAATTATGTTATTGGTTACATCAAGGAATATACTACTTTTTTTTATAAACATTTTTATTTTCTATTTTTTTTTCATTTATATCGATATATATGAAAAAGACACATTAAAGTAACAAAAATGAAATAAAACATTATCACAAGATACTTTACATACACTCAAGACCAAAACATTATGACCACCATTACATTTTGCAATGAACTCGCCTGGAAGACGTGGAAGGCACGTGATCAGGTGAAAGTGGTATTTAACTGGTATTAAGTGGTGGTATTAATCCATGCCAAGGCGGGTTGAAGCCGTGTTGAGCGCCAAAAGTGGGCCAACTCGTTATTGACAGGTGGTCATAATGTTTTGGCTCTTGAGTGTATATATGTGTGATCAATATTTATGATTAATATCTATGATCTATGATCAATATTTATGATTAATATCTATGATCTATGATCAATATTTATTAATGAGCAATGATTATCTATGATCTATCTATTATCTATCTATCTATCTATCTATATATATATATATATATATATGATCAATACCCACGGACAGACCACCAAGGCCGGATTTAGATGAAAAGAGGCCCTAGACTCTTCCACTTATGAGGCCTTTCCCCTCCCATTTTTAAGTTTGTAAATTACATGAGAGATAATAAAATGTATCTTTACTGTGATACATATCACTATGTTAAATGAAACATGTTGCGATTGGTATTAATCTTAATAAAAATGTGTCACGGATAATAAATAAAAGAAAAGTCGAGAACGACATTTATTTGGACATTTATTCTCAGCACCTATATAGTACTTGTAACAATAATTAATCAAACATAACACACAACATCTACAAAGAAACAAAATTCAAATAATAAAAATCTTTGACTACGAAGATACAATATATTATATAATAATAATATAATATTTGCCATAGCAATCAGTGAACGTATGAACTATACTTTGGTGCAATCTAGTATATACAAACGAGCAGACCCAATAAGCTGAACGCGTTGATCTTAACCAATACATTTTTATGTTTGTTTATTAGACCTATGTGTAGAATTTCTTCTTATTTTCGATTCAATGTTTTAGCGTTTACTGTTTTTAGAATAGTGTCATTTTATTTTTTTGCTAACAATTTGAATGCAAGCCCTTGATCTTGAGCCCTAGGCTGAAGCCTAGTTAGCCTATAGGAAAATCCGGTCCTGCAGACTCTTTTTTTCCGCCGTTGGCATCACTACTATTCCATTAGATAAATTCTTCAAGTTCTATTTATTTTTGTGGCATCATAAAATGCCAGTCACCCTAACCGTAACGTGTGATTAATTGGCTTATATGTAAGCTTGTGACGTCACATTCGATTTGGTATCTATCACCAATGGAATTAAGCATTAGTACTAAGGATTTGGTATTTCTGTTACCTAAATGGCAAATAAGATTTATGCATAGTTGTAGTAGGTGTGACTATCAGCTTAAAGATATTGTGCTTGTTCTACGAATTATATCAAATCATTTACAGATGATTGTTTTTTTCTGTTATAAATAATGCAACTTATTTCACAGAATTGGTAAAGATTTTTCAATTGATAAATAGTTATTTATAGAATTCGTAATTATTTTGCAAAGAGAAACCTTATTTGTTTCAAGAGAAAAAATAATTTAATCAGCCAAAAAAATTTATATTTACAAAAACAGTTTCAAGCATTATTTCTGAGGATTTGGTATTTATGTTACCTAAATGGCAAATAAATAAATAAATAATAAAAGATTTGTCTACACTGGTGCAAGGCATGACTATCAGCTTAAAGATATTGTGCTTATCGTTCGAATTCTGTCAAATTACTTGCAGGTGAATGGGTTTTCCTGTCCTAAAAATTCAACTTATTTGACAGAATGGGTAAAGGTTTTTCAGTTGATATTTAATTGTTAAAGAATTCATAATTTACCTGTAAGGAGAAATTTGTTTCACGAGAAAATAATTTATAGAAAGGAGTAAAAAAACCTATTTACAAAAGCAATTTAGTTAATTACTTTTGAAATATTTCATAAAATAATTATATTCTGAAATTCAAATTATTATGTTCTGAAATTCAAATTATTATGTTCTGAATTTAAGAAAAACGGAAAATTTTTTAATAATTTAAAGGAAAATATTTTGTTCCGTAAAATGTACAATTAACCATAAGCATTTAAAAAAATTTGACAATATCACAATTCGTAATTTTTACAACGTTCCAGTTATACAAGAGTAACAACTAAAATATCATTGGGCATATATAAATTTTGTAATTGGTAATTGGATTATATTTTAAAAATTAAAAGAATTTTATTTCAAATACTAAGAAACAAATATGGATGAAATATTTAACATTCATTAGAGTCAGAAGGGTTATATTTATTTTTATATGTTAGTATATAAATGTAGAGCTCGATGACAAAGGTTTCGTATTCGAGGCAATGTGGTGGCATGGATGTTTGTAGTAGTTCAGAATCCATTTCAAACCGTAGGTCCCGGTCTGCTATGACTATAGAGGTTGGGCGTAGAGATGCAATCCTACAGAAAAAAACAACTCATATTTCGGAATCTGCAAGTAGACAGACGGTCTTGGACTTCGATGAGACTGTTGCGCCATTGAAGAAGAAATATATAAATGTATTTAAAGTGAGATATAAATTTTTAGTATTGCTTTTAATTGATAAAGAAATATTTTAAATGTCTCGTCACATACTAGACTTATAAGGGTTTCAAGAAGAGGGAGACTTTCAGGTTCATGGGAATATTTTAAATCTATCTTCTATCTATCTATCTATATATATATATATATATATACTAAATAGATAGATAATACTCCATTTACAATGAAAAAAAAATGCAGCTGGCAAAAAGATAAATTAGATATATAGCCCCAGATTCTCACTTTGCATTACCCAGAGGGCGCGTGTAAAAATAAGCCATTTACGCGGAGTTCAATGCGAGTCTGCTACGATCTTATTAGACCGGGAGTTACTTTTTAAAGCGGAAACCACTACTTAAACCATGGCCGCATGGCGTTATTAAATAAAAATTAAAAATATAAATTAGATATATAGCCGCAGTTCTCTCCAATACAGGAGTTAAACAAATCGGGCCTATTGCAGTCACTTCAGAGGCGTTATACACGAAAATAAAAGAAAATTAACACCTATTCAGGTCGACTTCGTCGCAAAAAAAACTTTATTCGTTCTTCACCAACTATCTCTTTTAAAGTCAATTCATCAAGGGGGTCATTTTCCTCACTTCTCCCTGGAGTAAACATTTCTCTGCTCGTGGTCTATTACCAATCACGATGGAACTGCTCACGGTTCAGTCTATAGTTATTTGTAGTTGTTTTGACCTATGAAGATCGCACAGAGATGATACCGAAAATCTGGTATTAGATTTGAAGGGCAGGTTGTTCTTATTAGTACAAATTACTAATTGCATGTAATACAACTGCAAACAGTACTGCTTGTCTACTGTCAAATATGAGTGATGGGTTGTTATTATATACTTGTCAAATAACATACATTCCTCTCTCATGCGAATGAAATGCCAAAAACTCGTCCCGTGAGAAAAAAAAAATGCTACAACAGAAAAGTTCAAAAGTCAATAATTCAATTAAATTTTTGGTTTGCAACTGAAATGTGTTTATGTTTTTTAGATTGCTCAGAAAATAAACAATATATAACAGTGAATTATTTATGTATGTAAATTGATGAGTTATCATGTATATAAATTGTTGATTAAGATACATTAGTGAGATAATATGTTTATAGCACTTATATATTGTGATGATATACTGAAATAGAAGAATGAACAATCTTTGTAAACCTGTCTAAAAAGGGGCTAATATATATATTTTAAGGATATCTTTTTTTATGTAGATTTATTTAAAGCTTCTCATGAAATAATTTAACTTCATCAAATTATTATTTAACTTAATTAAAATAATTATTAAAAAATTAATTTTTGTAAATCTGTCAGAAAATTCAATTTTTGTACTGTAGCCAAAGATGCGTTTACAGTTCAAAAAAATCTTTGTAAAACTGTCAGAAAAAATCATGTAGCCCAAGATGCGTTTACAGTTCAAAATTAATCTTTGTAAAACTGTCAGAAAAAAAAATTCAATTTTTGTACTGCAGATAAAGATGCGTTTGCTTACAGTTCAAAAATTAATCTTTGTAAAACTGTCAGAAAAATTCAATTTTTGTACTGTAGCCAAAGATGCGTTTACAGTTCAAAAATTAATCTTTGTAAATCTGTCAGAAAAAATCAAATTTTGTACTGTAGCCAAAGATGCGTTTACAGTTCAAAAATTAATCTTTGTAAAACTGTCAGAAAATTCAATTTTTGTACTGTAGCCAAAGATGCGTTTACAGTTCAAAAATTAATCTTTGTAAAACTGTCAGAAAATTCAATTTTTGTACTGTAGCCAAAGATGCGTTTACAGTTCAAAAATTAATCTTTGTAAAACTGTCAGAAAAAAAATTTTTGTACTGTAGCCAAAGATGCGTTTACAGTTCAAAAATTAATCTTTGTAAAACTGTCAGAAAAAAATTCAATTTTTGTACTGTAGCCAAAGATGCGTTTACAGTTCAAAAATTAATCTTTGTAAAACTGTCAGAAAAAAATTCAATTTTTGTACTGTAGCCAAAGATGCGTTTACATTACAAAAATTAAACAATATATTACTTGAACGAATTATTTATACATATAAATTGATGAGTTATTGCATATATAAATAAATTAATTATTGGTTTAAATAATTAACTAATTTATATTAATTTTAATTTAATTTTATTAATTTATATATTTATTACATATTTAATTTTTAATTTAATTTTTGAACTAATATGTTTATATCACTTATATATTATGATGATATACTGAAACAAAAGTATTGTTTAAATTTTTACATTAAATTATAACGATGAATTAAAAAAAAGCATTTATTTCTAAGTATTCACTAAAAAATGTATTTTAATTAACATTTGTTGATTAATATGAACTAATTTAAACTGTGAAAATGTGTTTTTGAAATTCAAAACATAATCAGTATTTTTTATAAATAATATCTTTTCTCAAAATATTAAAAAGTATTGGAAAACACACTTTTTTAATAAAAAAATTTCAAATTGATATTCCAACTTATTTTAAGTAAAAAATCTTTTGAAATTTTTGTTATTAAATGTACATTAAAATTGAAGATCAAATAACATATTTTCTTTAAATTATAACAAAAACTTTCATTTTGCTTGGATTTCTACTTAATTCAAAACATAATCCTTTCCTGAAAGTTTTCAAAATTAATATTCAATGATAATAATAATAATAATTCAATTCAAATTTTGGTGTGCAACTAAAATTATATATATATAATTTATATCGCCCAAAATATAAACAATATATTACTTGAGTTAATTATTTATACTTATAAATTGATTAATTATTGGTTAAAATTGATTAATGTACTAATAAGTTTTTACATTATGATGATAAAATAAAACAGAAAAATTATTGATTTCATTTTTGCACTAAATTATAACGATATTTTTTTAAAAGCATTTATTTGTAGTAAACATTAAAAAAAAAAATATATTTAAAGTAAAATTCGATTTACGGGAATTAATTTTTAAAATATAATTTGAAATTCAAAACAATTTTGTTTTAAATAATATATTTCCTGAAACAGTGAAAAAGTATTGAAAACACACTTTTTTAATAAAAAACAACTTCAAATTGATATTCTAACTTAATTTAAGTAAAAATGTTTTGGAATTTTGTTATTAAACGTAAATTTCAGATGAAGAGCAAATAATATATTTTCTTTAAATTATAATAAAAACTTTCATTTTGCTTGATTTCCACTTAATTCAAAACATAATTTTTTCTGAAAGTTTTCAAAATTAATATTCAATAATAATAAAAAAATAATAATAACTCAGTTCACTTTGTGGTGTGCAGCTAAAATTATATATGTATAATTTATATCGCTCAAAAATAAAACAATATATTACATGAGTGAATTATTTATATATATATATATATAATTGGTTAATTATTTTTTTTTCTAATGCAGCTTGCAAACACTTAGATTGTCTTAGATGACTTAAGGCAAGCGGTGCACCGAAGTTACTCACTTAGCGCTACCCAGGAGGTGTGTATAGCTTGAAGATAAGCTACGGACGTGGAGAAACAATACCTCCACAACGCTCTACGATCCTGTTAGACCTACCGCCATAAAGTGGATTCTGAACCACTACAACCATCCATGGCACCGCCTGACTCGAACCCGAAGTCTGTGGTACCGAGCGTCACGCGGCGCTTCAGGTCTCAATTGGTTAATTATTGGTTTATATAGATTAAAAGAACTAATAAGTTTATTTATTATGATGATACAATAAAAACAGACAAATTATTTATTTCATTTTTACATTAAATTATAGCAATATTTTAAAAAATGCATTTATTTGTAGTAAACATTAAAAAATGTACTTAAATTAAAATTTGCTGATGAATGCGAATTAATTTTTAAACTGAGAAAATGTGTTTTTGAAATTCAAAATTTTATCAATATTTTATAAATAATATATTTTCTTCAAAAGTAAAAAAAAAAAAAAAAAAAAACATATTAGAAAATCACTTTTTTAATAAAAAAATTGCAAATTGATATTCGAACTTATTTTGAGTAAAAATCTTTTGGGATTCTTGTTATTAAATGTACATTTCAATTGAATAGCAAATAATATATTTTCTTTTTAAATTATAACGAAAACATTTCGCTTGGATTTCTACTTAATTCGAAACATTAATTCTTTTTATGAAAGTTTTCAAAATTAATTAACTTAATAGTTTTTGTAAACAGGGTTTTTTTACACCACTGATTTAATTATTTTTCTAGCAAAGCAAATAAAATGTCTTCTACACAGAGATTCAGAAATTCTATAAAGAATGATCAATTAATGAAATGAAAATGAAGAAGAATTAGTACTCGGAAACAAAATATCACATCTGGTTACCTTTTAGCTGTTTTAATCACATAATTAAAAAATACATATTTTTATACAATAATAAAAGTAATTTTCATGACATGCCTTATAAAATTAATTCAATTAATGCCTTTTTATTCTTTTGGCTTAATAATTTGGCAGTAAAAGTGTTTAATTTATAATTATGTGCCCTTGGATTATTTTATTTTAGTTAAGTTTTGTAAATGCTGTTCTATTAGGTAGCAAAGTTTGTTTTTCAGTCGCTTCATATGAGCATTTTTTAATGCTTTGGTTTATAATGAAATTTATAATTAAAATGCTTTCATTTTTAAAAAAAAATGCTACAAATTCTTTTTTTTTTTTTTAACATATTAAAAGATAAAAATATTCTGTTTGACACTTTTCTATTTTATAACACACATTGTTGCTGTTTTTTTTTTATTATTATTATTCTTTTTTTTTTTTTTGGAATTATTTATGTCTGTTTTTGCCCATAGCATTTGTTTAAATTTTTGTTTCTTAATTTTTAATATTCGCTTTTGTGTGACATCTTGATTTTGTTTGCCAAACGTAGGTGAGCAGGGCCTGATTTCGACTAGCTCTTGCTCTCTCTGTTCCACAGGTTTCGAGTTCTTTGTCCCGGCGGTGCCATGGATGTTTGTTGCGGATCGGAACCCACTTTAAAATTTAGGTACCTGACTAAAATGACTGTAGAGCATTGGTCTGACAACCCTACCCCATATAAAAAGAAAAACATCTGATGTTTCGAATCCGCCAGTAGGCTGACGGCCTTGGACCATTATGAGGCTGCTGCGCCTTTGAAGAAGAACATTGACAGGTTTCGTGTGCATTAACGTAAACTATTAACACGCCACCAACAGTGATTAGGAGATGACATTGCCTTCTGAGAGGACTTTTAAATGAACTGGTACTCATTTCCGTGCCGTATGAGTAAAAACTCGAAAACTCCCACCAAACAACCTGTATGTCGCAGCGAAATAATTTATATATATGTTATATCTGTCCCCATCGTGTCTCCTCGTTTTTGAAAGCTGTGGATGCAACAGAAGACAACGGATTATAACTTAAATTCTCCTTGCCGGATAACTTTTACGAGTCGCGCCCATCTTGATATTAAACCTATCTTCTCAAAAAATGATATTATGATGATAATAATGATATTTTTTATGATATTATTTCAAATGATGTTCATTTTATCAATCACTTCAGTTATGATTTAGAGTTGAGATATTAAAAATGCAGAATAATAATAAATGCTGTAATATAATATACAAAAATAGTTCTAACTGCTTAACTAGATTAAACAGGATTAATTTGTACATTTTTCATAATGTACAAATTAATTCTGTTTAATCTAGTTAAACCGTTAGAATAATTTTAGAAATATTTAAGCCCCAAAAGGTAAAAATTCGAAAAATAAGCGGAAAGGAAGTATAATCTTAATGGTCACTTTTAAGTTTTTTTGTGGAAAGAATTCAATTGTTAACATTTTCAAAAAAAAATAGTTAACATTTTAACTGACACTTTTTGTTAACATTTTCAATAATAATGCTATAGACTGCAAAGCCGAGGCACCTTTCCAGAACTAAATAACAAAATGGCAAGAATACAAAATACATATGGCAAAATCATATTTCCGACATGGCGCTTATTACCTTATTGAAAACTCAAAATCAAACTTCAAAATTTCAAATTGATTAAAAATCAAAATTTTCGATTTTGATTAAAACTTCGATTCAAAATTATTAAAAACTCCAAACAATTATTAGTTAAAAAATTATTTAAAATATGCGTTAATCAACGATGAATCTATATAACTATATTTAAATAACTACGAATATGCTATGAACTTTCCGAATTATTGTTATTAACATTCTATATAATAAATAAACTATAAATCAAATTATTATAATGATATGAACAATGCTATTATTATTCTAACTGGTATGTTTTCAATGAAAGAAAGTGTATAATAGTGAGTTTGTTATATGATTAAAGGAATTTTTAATAAAAAATATTATATTCTCAATCATAATAAAACAATGAAAAATTCAAACATAAGAAATTAACTAATTAAAAAATAATGAAAATTTTAAATATAAAAATTTGATGAGTTAATATAATTAATTCAAAACTTAATAAAAATTTCAATAATCAAACATAATTTTCAACAGAACATGCGCACATTTTTGTGATTTTTTTTTTTTTTTTTTGAAAAATTTCTTTTTGCTGGCATTTAGAAAACACTTGATGATCCCGATAATTATAGGACAAAATGAATAAAAATTTTATTATATATTTATTTATTCTGCATCTTTTTTAAAAATAAAAACTTTTCATACTGAGCTACGTAATTTTATTTTTACATGTAAAATGGATTAATTTTTGTGTAAGAAATAAATATTACTCAGTATTGCTATGGGAATAAAGAACTCTAGTTTCTAGTACCAAAAAAAAAAAATTAAAATTAAGGAATTATTATAGATAAAAGTTTCTAATTCTCATTTAATTAGATTTTCTAATGGTCATGACAATTTCTCTATTAACTCTATGTAATTAATTAAAAAAGCGAGCTTAATGAAAATCTCTTTGAAAATTTAAATTTATACTTTATAACGCAACTTTTTATAACTTTAAAATGATAAAATTTTATACGTTTTCTTCTATAAAACTTTTCATTTCCTTTTTTTTAATTAAAAGAACCAAGAGCTTTCTTTCATATAAGCAATTGTTTATTAGCCTAATAATATTTAACATTAACATTTAATATTTAACATTTATAGATAATGACAATACTCTCAATTTGTGTTCAGTTAAAAAAATAAAAATACTAAAATGATTTCATTACAATTTATGAAAATAAAATAAAAATTTACTGGTATTTAATATACAATGTAAAGACTATAGCTCAACAGCAATATAAATACAAAAAGCTGACATACAATATATTTCAGTGACTACGTTTATTAAAATATTTGCTGAATATTTACTAATTTTCATATGTAATATTTATGCGCTTTAAATTTATGAACTATCAAAATAAAAGATGCGCTATTTTTATTCAAGGCAAAATAATATTTTCTTGAATATTACGAAACAATTTGTAAGATTATTAGAAGAAGTCAACCATTTTGACGTGTAATAACCTAATATTATTTAATGTTAACATTTAACATTTATAGGTAACGGCAATTCCATAAATTTTTCAGTTAAAGACATGAAATAACAAAACGATTTCATTACGATTTATAAAAAGAAATTAAAGTTTCACAATTATTTAATATACGATGTAAAATAACACAACAGCAATATAAAAACAGAAGCTGACATATAATATATTTCAGTAACTACATTTATTAAAATATTTGCTGAATATTTACTAATATTTATATGTGCTTTTAAATTTATGAACTTTCAGAATAAAGACGCGCTATTTTTATTTAAAGGCAACGAAATATTTTCTGAATATTACGAAACAATTTGTAAGACTATTAGAAGAAGTCAACCCTTTTGACGTTTCAGCGAATAAAATGGAACAATAAATTTTATTAGGAAACCATTTTTTAGGCAGGAAAATGAAATTAATGTTTACGTTGAAATGCTAAAAGCTTAGTTCCACTTACATTATATTTAATTTCATAAAACAAAGCGCTTTGTTCACATTTACCTAATACGTCTTTTACTTCATTTTTGTTCTCAACGGCGGCACACGAACACAAACAGAAAGAAAGACTAAAAAAAAAAAATAATGGAATAAATAAAACTAAAAAAAAAAAAAAAAAATGGCGCCATCTCGTTAAGATGAAAAAGTTAATAAATTGAATGCAAAATGTATTTCTTTTTCTTTCAGAAATTATTCTCTAAAGGGACGGAGAACAATTCTCGATTGAAAGGACTATTTTAATGCGCGGAGTACGAAAAACAAAAATGGAGAGTTAACAAAACGAATAAAAATAAGAGTTCGAAAAAAAAAAAATGGCGGATCGTGCGCGGACGAAAGAAGAAATCATCAAAGCAATTGGGGAAAATGGCGCAAATTTTCTTTTGCAGCCAAGAGTATTACCAACGCCTCTGAGACTTAGAGTAGAAAAATAACTTTTTGTTTTCGGGAAATAGAAAGGAAATCATTTTAAATGACACTTTTATGTGGACGCGACGTTGTGGATGTACATTCGGAGACGTTTGGGTTTAGTGATATTTATAGCTGCTTTGGCCTTTTATTGAAGATTGTGAACGATGAAGGCTGTAGATATATTCAGAAAAATATATATAAATAGCATGACCGAGAAAAGTATATCGTTAAATCCATTATAAAAACAATGTATTCATTTCCACATTGGGTTAAATGAATTTCAATAAGATTGATTCATTTTTTTTTTTTTTTTTTTTTAGTTTGTTTGACTTTTTTTATCACTTTACTAAAATAAAAGTTAAATAAAATATTTTAAAAATAAAGATCTTTAATAATGTATAGTATTGTTTGCAGTATTTTTAAAAGCATGTGTTAAAAATGTTAAAAATATGTGTTTTAAAAATTTTATTATAGTGTATTATTTAAAAAATGTATTTAAAAATTTTAAAATGTACAGTGTTCTTTACAATATTTTAAAAATGTACAGTGTTCTTTTTACAATATTTTAAAAAATGTACAGTGTTATTTACAATATTTGTATTATCACATTATGCATACATTCCTCAGGGTAAACAACTAACTTCAGTACAATTATTTATCAATAGAAATTATTTAAAAGAAGAACAGAATATTAATTTTAAATAAAAAAAGTATTTGGTTCTAAAGAGTTTGGATAAAAATGATTTCTGACTATTTTATCAGAACTATATTTATACTTATATAAAGCCGGATTCAGAAACATTCATATATAGATTCTTATACAGATATTATCCATTATAAAAAAACAATGTATTCATTTCCACATTGGGTAAAATGAATTTCAATAAGATTAATCATTTTTTTTTTTTTTTTAGTTTGTTTGACTTCTTAACGAATTTACTAAAATAAAACTTAAATAAAATGTATTAAAAATAAAATTTTTAAAAATGTATATTATTTACAATATTTTTAAAAATGTATAGTATTTACAATATTTTTTTAAAAATATATAAAGAAATAATAAATGTAACTTAAATATTTATTGTTATTTAAATATTTTTAAGAATTATTAGTGTTCTTACAATATTTTTAAAACATATAGTGTTCTTCACAATACTTTTAAAACGTATGTATACTTCACAATATTTTTTAAAAATGTATATTCTTTAGAATATTTTTAAAAAAGTATAGTGTCCTATATAATATAATAATAAATGTATAGTGTTCCTTACAATGTTTTTAAAAATCTGTAGTGTTCTTTACAATATTTAAAAAAATGTATAATGTTCTTTACAATATTTTTTAAAATGTATAGTGATCTTTACAATATTTTTAAAAAGTATAGTGTCCTTTATAATATTTTTAAAAATCTATAGTTTTTTTTTACAAATATTTTTAATAATCTATAGTGTTCTAAACAATATTTTTAAAAATATATAGCTTTTTTTTACAATATTTTTAAAAATCTATAGTGTTCTTTTACAATATTTTAAAAAATGTATAATGTGTCTTACAATATTTTTAAAAAGTATAGTGTTCTTGTATTGAGCTAGATGCAATGTATGTCTCTGTATTGATTTAGTAAAATGCATTGAATTAGATGGATTTCAATAAGATTAATAGTTCTTTTCGAGTTAGACTTTTTAACTATTTTATTAAAATGAAACTTATTAAAATGTTTTTTTAAAATAAAACTTTTTAAAATGTATAGTGTTCTTTACAATATTTTTGTTATCACATAATTTATCATCAATTTCAAACTGTTACATTTTTCACGGTAAATAACTAACTTCAGAACAATTATTAATCAAGTGAAATTCTTTCAAAAAGAACAGAATATTAATTTCAAATAAAAATTTTTGGTTCTAAAAAGTCTGGTTAAAAAATGGTTTTTCTTCTAATGGTAATGTTAGAACTGCACTTATACTTATATAAAGCCAGATTCAGAAACATTCATATATAGATTCATATACAGATATTATCCATTATAAAAATATGTATTCATTCAACATTTAGTTAAATGGATTTCAGTAGGATTAATAATTTTTTCGAGTTTGTTTGGTTTTGTAACTACTTTACTGAAATAAAACTTAAATAAAATACTTTAAAAATAAAACTTTTAAAAATGTATTGTGTTCTTTACAATATTTTTAAAAATGTATAGCGTTCTTTACAATATTTTTAAAAATGTATAGCGTTCTTTACAATATTTTTAAAAATGTATAATATTTTTAAAAATACATAATGTTCTTTACAATAATTTTTAAAAGGGCATACTGTTCTTAGTGTTCTTTACAATATTTTTTAAAATGCATAAGTTCTTTACAATATTTTTAAAATGTATACAGATTTTACAAAAAAATGTATACAGTTCTTTACAATATTTTTAAAATGTATACAGATGTTCTTTTTTAAAATGTATTTTTCTTTAAATGTTTTTATGCAGTTTCTTTACAATATTTTTTTATTATCACACAATTTATCGTAAATTTCATACTTTTACATTCCTCAAGATAAACAACTAACGCTAGAACAATTAATAATCAATAGAAAAAATTCTTTCAAAGTAGACTGGTGTAGAAAAAAATAACTTTTTGTTTTCGGGAAATAGAAAGGAAATCATTTTAAATGACACTTTTATGTGGATGTAGATTCGGAGACGTTTGGGTTTAGTGATATTTATAGCTGCTTTGGCCTTTTATTGAAGATTGTGAACGATGAAGGCTGTAGATATATTCAGAAAACAAATATATATAAATAGGATGACCGGAGAAAAAGCATATCGTTAAGTCCATTATAAAAAAAAAACAATGTATTCATTTCCACACTGAGTTAAATAAATTTCAATAAGTTTTTCGAGTTACTTTATTAAGATAAAACTTAAATAAAATATTTTTAAAAATAAAATTTTTTAAATGTATAATGTTCTTTCCAATATTTTTAAAATAATAAATGTGTGTAGTATTGCCTATGTAAGAAATGCCAATTCAAAAGCATCAGAAACGAAAATATAAATTTATCTATGTGTGGGGATATTTTAATTTACCAATTAGTGAAGCACTTAGTGAAACACACTGAATTTGAACTAAATTATAATTTCCAAATTAGTGAGTCACTGAAACTTTATAACTAAATTATAATCACTCTAAATTATAATTTCCAAATTAGTGAGTCACTGAATTTGAACTAAAATTTCCAAATTAATGATTTATAAATAAGTGAGTCACTGAATTTATCTAAATCAGTGGTGGGCGAACCCAAATGATTTTGTGGGCCACTTTGAAATGCATCATAACTCCTCAGACCGCATATATTATTATATACCCCTATATTAGATTTAAACCCACTATAGACATTTTTTGGAGTGAAAATTGAAACATAATGAGTTATTATTATTACGTTTACTTTAAACATATAAACATCGATAATATAATAATAAGGATACTAAATTCATGCTGTAAAGAAATATATAACACTAAAAATGAAATTATATAAATATAAATGAAGTCATTAAAAATATTTATTTTACTAGTGCGATATATGTTTGCTCAAATTTTCTCATAATTTCGACAGTTAATGTTTGAATACATGGATGCACAAATAATGCATTATTTTTGACTACTTTGACCATTATAAAATAAATATATTTTTGCAAATATGTAATAAATTTCACGGGGCGCAAAAGTACTCAAGGCGGGCAGCGGGTTGGCCACCCCTGGTCTAAATTATAATTTACAAATTAGTGAGTTACTGAATTTGAACTAAATTTAAACCTAGTCAATCTAAATTCAACCCCAGCCTAATTAAAATCTATGAAATTTATTTATGTAGTTATGTTATACATCCAAAATCTTACCATAACACAAATTTGATTAAAATATATGTATATATAATCAAATTTATAATATATATATGTTACAGTATAATTAAATGTGAAAATTTGATTTATCCATAACAAAAATTTGATTATTTCGAATAACAACTTATTTTATTACTAAATTATTCGAAGTAATATTAGAATTTTTATTACAATATAATTCTAAAACTTATCAATAAAACTACTACATACACAAAAAAAAAAAAACACAATAAAATATATAACAAATTCTTTTAAATAACTGGCGGTATCTTTTACAAAAGGAACAAAAAAATGTACAGTTCTGTTCCATCCTGTTCGAATGGAAGAAAGGAGAGGTTTCGCACTTGAGCATAATCTTAGGCAGGCAGTTCGAATTACATCGTCTGATTACAACTGCCGCCTGCACCTGACCCCAATCAACCCCTCATTGCATCCATCGTATTTTTCTCGGTATCTTTCATGATTACACCACCACCCTCCATCCACGCACTGCACCCTCCCTACAGCCCAAGATCAGTTTCAATCCCGGGGTGGTTCAATTTCGAAGGGCTTTCTCCGATTTATTTGGCAGCAGGCAAGAAATTTCTATTTGTCGTTTGCAGGAATACGTGCATGGATATTGTTCTAGTGCGTGATGTTGCCACGTGAAATTTAGTAGTTTTCAAAAAAGTACATATTTTTATGTGGGGAAAATATTCGTACTATATTTAGGATGAACAAGTAATATAAAAATTAAAGTCAATTCCTACTTTTTTTCTGTATATTGCGGAAAGTCCTTTATAAATAATTTTCATTCATTTTTTTAAGTTTATCTGGCATCATCTATTGGTAGATATATGCAACTTAAATCTAAAAAAAAACTTAAATTTAAAAATTAATATTTGAACAAACTGTATTATGATCAAGTGTCCTCCACTACAAGTTCAAAAAAAAAAAAATATATATATTTGAACACGAGTGGATGAATAAAAAGTATTTTATGAACGATTGAAAATTTGAACAAGATATATATAGGGAGAGTGTGAGTTAACAGAAGGAATTGAAAAATATTAAGTGGCATTTTAATTACCTATACGTAAAATTTTACCCATTTCTATATTGGATCGTTTCAAGATTTACAAACAGTAATCAACATTTTTATATTTTATCATATGTCTATAAAAAAGTGGTAAAAGAATTTTAATTTAAATATAAAATGGGTTATAATAAAATTATGAAATTTTTTTATATAAACACAAAGTATTTTTTTCTATTTAGTGTTTTTTTTTTCAATTATTTATTTATTTTTCTAAGTTGCTTTGCGTTAAACTCGGTTTTTAATGCAATAATATTTCCTCAATATTTATCTTCCAATTAGAGAAATATGATCATATTTAATGAATTTTTTTTAATTTTAATTAATATTTAAAAAAAAAAAAAAAATTTTAATTAATATTTTAGTAAAAAAAATTTTTTAATTAGTATTAACATTTATTAAAGAAAGACTTGCAAACAATTTAAGCGAATGTTTAATAATTCATTTTGAAATATAAGTTTGTTTAACTGTACTAGCACAATTCGAAATGATTCAAATCATTGTGTGACATATATGAACTCTGTCATAGACAGTTGAAATTTTATTTAATTATTTCAATATGGAATCACAGTCTCAAAGTTAACTTAATTATTTTCAACCTTTCAGTTAATGACATTGAAATTCCAGCAATTATTTGGGGCATTCTTACACTTCACACCTGGTTATTATATCAATAAGATAATTGTTAGTTTTGTAGTTTTCTTTTTGTTATTATTTTATCATTCAAGTACTTTAAAAAAATGGTTTAATTTTTTTGTATTGTATAGCATCACATTGTAATATTGCACTAGACCAGGGGTCGGCAACCTGCGGCTCGCGAACCACATGCGGCTCTTTGGATGTGAAGCTGCGGCTCTTTAGTTCCATAAGCAAATATTTATTTTTCAAAAAAGCATTTAAAAATCGTTCTGAATCGATTAACGAGGATTAGGTACCGATTATATCTCTCAGTCACTTGTACTCGCTTTTCACCGCACTCAAAGAAATAAAGTACTATTGTTGGATATTACCGCGAAAGTGTACGCTCGAAATGGGACAATGGATGAAACATGGCTCCATCATTTCACACCGGAGTCCAATCGACAGTCAGCCGAGTGGACTGCACGAGATGAACATTAAAAATACTATAACTTCACTAAAAATGCTATAACTCACATACTAATAGTGCAACAGCTATCAAATTTATACACGTGTCTTTTGAAGGTTAGGGCTAACTAAAAATCATATGGATTTAATACTAGTAGCGACATCTATTTGTCAGCCTACGAACTTTTCAGCCCACCTGTTATTTATTGTTGGCAAGAAAAAATTTTGTGGCTCTTTAAAAACTTTGACATTTTGTAAATTGCCATTTTTGGCTCTTCCGACTCAAAAGGTTGCCGACCCGTGCACTAGACTACTTTTATTATTATTATTTCCATCCCAAAGCTTCGTTATAATCATTTTGCCAATGAATATGCACAGGTAACCTCTTTTAAATTAATTTCAGAAGATTTCAAATAGTAGATGACTGTTCGTTACAATGGATATTTTTTTTTTTTTTTTATTTCTGAGATATTTATATGTAAAGAGATATTTTTGATTAATGGCGGTTAATCAAATATGTTTAAATGTATATTTATTCATTTATTTTTTTAAATTTATTTATTTATATATATATACAGCCTTTGTTCTCAAGCCCACTTGAGGGCCTTTTTGGCACCACGGATTCATCATGTTTATTCCCATCACAGAAAATGAAACTTTTGTGGTTCATCATCTATTATAGAGCTTCGAACCAAGCATGCTTGGGTCAGAGGGGAAACATGCTATCCAGTTCCAGTTTTTTTTTTTTTTTTTTTTTTTTTTAACATTTTTCTTGAATAATTTGAACATTGGTCTAATGATGATTGAATATTTCACAAAAACTTTATAATAATAATTTTTTTTATAATATTTACCCCATTAATAAAATTCAAGTAACTTTTGAAGATCTGTTAAGCTTTGGACTTAGGACCTCATCCTGAATTCACAATCACACCGAAACACACTATCCTCCAAAAATGCGTAGCTCATATTTTCTGTATGAATAATTTGTTTCTTGAATTATTTTAACATTTATGCTAATCATAATTAAACATTTCCTGAAAATATTATAATAATAGCATTTTTTGTAATATTTACTCCAGTTTAACATTTAATTAACCAACTCCTATATTTAAGTACATTTAATACACTTTCAAGCTTTTGAACCACACATTTTCTACAGAATCTTCAACAATCACAGTTAGCCAACCAAAATGCGCTATCCGCCAAACCAGTTCATCCTATATTTTCTGTTTATTTATACAGAAATTGTATAAATAAACATAATTGTTGAATGAATTGAATTTTGAATTAACTTTTATTTGTTTGTAAATAAATATTCCATACAACTTTATAATAATAACGTTTTAGGGATATTTACCACATTAATGAAATGTAAGTAACTTTTAATGGTTAGTCAAGCTTTCGACTTCGAAGTCCACAAAAGAATTCACAATCACAGTTCATCAATCTAAGCGCACTATCCACTAAACCCACAATTTTCTGTTTATAAAGAATTATTTCTTAAATTATTTACATCCACACTAATTATTATTAATTATTCAATAAAAACATTGTAATTATAATATTTTTGTGATATTTACTCCAATATTAACATTTAAGTACCTTTTAATAGTTTGCAAGCTTTTGAAACACTTTGTTATAGAGCTCACAATCACAGCTCACCAACCAAAACATGTTATTTGTCAAACCAGTTTATCCTAAATTTTTGTTTGTTAATATAGAAATATTTCTTAAATTATACAGACAAAAGATTATTCAGATCTTCGCGTCTTCAAATAAAATGTACCACCTTATTTACACCAATACTTTACGCACTATATTAATAGACCATACTACTGTGTACAAAAAGTAAGACCAATTTTCAATTTAAAATTCCCAGGGCTCATGGAATTTCAATTTTTTTTTTTTTTTGGTTGTTCGCACTGTTCTTGACATCTGTGTGAAATTTGACGTCAAACTATTCATTAGTGTTTGAGTTAAGCTAGGCTTTGTGTGACGCTAAAACTGATTCCGGCGATTTTTAAAATGTCTGAATTAATTGAGAAATAACGCATGAAATTTTGCTTTGCGGAAACGAATAGAATGTTGCAGAAGGCATTCGCTGAGCTTTCCTATATCGGATAGAAATGTTTACAAGTGGTATATATAGTTCAAAGAAGACAGAGAACGCGTTGAAGACGAAGAGCCCTCTGTTCAAACAACAAACTCAACCTCAACCGACGAAGCTCACGTGTAAAAATTAAAGATTTTGTGCTTTGCAAAAACCGTCGATTTACAATTAGAGACCTTGCTGCTGCTGATGGAATTTCAAAAGAATCAGGGTCAAATTCCATTGGTAAAAACACTTGAAGAGCTCATTCAATGTGAATAGACTTTTTGGCCATCTCGTTCCGAACCACTTTTTGCATGCACTTGAGGATTGGAAAAACGTTGGTATAGATTCAATGTGCATTGTGTCTTTTTTGGAGGGGATTAAAACTTTTAAGGCGATGAAATAAATTAGGAAGAATAAAAAAAAAATAAAAAGAGTTTAAAAAATAATAATTGGTGTTATTTTTGGGCACCGTAGTACTATATTAATGGACCATATATGAAAAAAAATAGTCATTTTCACTTCTTAGAATTTCCTGCAGAATAAAAAAAAAACAATATGGGATCAAAGTTCCTTCTATACTTCTGCATTTGAAATAGATATATATCAAAGCACCAGTTGCTATAAAATATGCATCCTGGAAACAAATCGAACAGTTCTAAAACAAGAAAGTTTATATCCCATGCGAAATGTGAACAAAACAACAGGCATGTCTACCACATTGAACTCTATCTCACAAGTTGATTCCATTTCTTCTGAGGTCGAACACGAGATTGAATATCTGTTGGGAAATCTAAGTCTGAATCACGCGCGTCTTGTAAAAAGCGGTTTCAACCTAACGGAAATCAGTTTCTTTTTCCCAGGTCACGAATTTATTCGAATAGTTGTTAAGCCGAAAGGTCCTTTCCTTTTTTCTTGAATGCTTCACGCTGGAATCAAGTTAACTGCAACTGCGTAAAGGTCGATGAAATATTATCAAATTCCACAAAGCAATTTTTAGGGGGAAGGGAAGTGTCGGTCCTTTTATTATTATAAGATTATATTTAATATAATATCAATTTAATATTTTTCTGAGGCAACAATTTCTTAAATTTTACATATTAAATAGTGGGGCCTGAATGGCCGAGTGGCTAGCGCTCTGGCGCTCGGTACCATAGGTTTCGGGTTCGAGTCCCGGCGGTGCCATGGATGTTTGGAGTGGTTCGGAATCCACTTTAAACCGTAGGCCCCGGTCTAATAAGATCGTAGAGTGTTGCGGGGCATTGTTACTCCACGTCCGTGGCTTATCTTCAAGTTACACGCTCCCCCTGGGTAATGCAAAGTGAGTAACGTCTGGGCAGCGCTTGCCTTAAGGCATCCATGACCAAGCTGTCTAAGTGTTTGCCAGCTGCATTAGAAAGGAAAAAAACCATTTAAATAGTTAATTAACAATTTTATTCACTGAAGCAGTAAAATTGCAGTAAATAAATGTTTTTTGTATTGCAATAAATAAACAGATTGTATGTAATTGCATTGCATAAATAGTATTGCAATAAATAAACAGATTTTTAAAATAATAATTTCAGTCGGTAAAAAATAATGAATAAATAGAAGATTACGAATTTCCACAGCATATAATTACTTAGTAAATAGCTCTTTAAAAAGTCGACAGCAGAGATTTTAAAGCATGTCTATTTTATATATCATTTGAATTGTACTTTAATTATTTTTAAAGCCCGACTTGTGGCTCAGTGGCAACGAGTGCCGCTTATGAACTTGGGCTGAGGTGCAATCCGTTGTTGTTTCAAAAAAAGGAGGGATGTTTTCTAATATATTTTTATATATAAATTTGTTATGTTCTGCCTTGTTAGTCGGAATACCTGGTGGGAATTTTCTGGCTTTTCTCCCATACCATAAACAAATACGAATAGTTCCACCTAAATGCACTCCCAGAAGGTCCTGTCCTCCTTCTTCAGCTACACGGAGCCAAGTCAGACTTCTACCTACGGATTCTCCACCCTAAAAGTAGCTACCCCCCTTTCTTCCTTCCGTGAAAACACAAGGGTTTAAGGACCTGATCTAAATATTGCTGCCTTCCAAGTAGGATAAGAAACAGTAACTTTTATTTTCAATTGATTATTATCTATCGAAAAAAACGTAAATGCGAAAAAGTAAAAATAATGGCTCACAGAATATAGAAAATTAATATACCTTAATTTTCGAAACTATAAATATGAATCTATATTTTTATCAATATTTGATATTAAAAATTACTTTAAAAAATAATCCATTAATTAAAATAGTCGGTCTCATAAGAATAACATATTAAAATAATGAAATATAATGTTATATTATATAATAAAATACACTCCATAAATTAAGGATAATGAAGTTCAGGCAAAGAAAGAGACAGAAGCAAAACAAAGACTTATTTGTAAAGTCTATTTATTAAACAAAAGGCAAAAGAGCAAAAAAAAATGCTATATGTTTGACATAATTAATAAAAATTGCGATTTTTACACCCTGGAGCAAATTTCAAAAAAGAACCTATTTACAAAAAAACAGTATAACATGGTTAGTATGATGGTTAATATGGAGTATGTCTCCCGGACGATGCAATACAAGCCTTACAACACCTAGGCATGCTGAGTATCAAATTATCAATCTGATCTTGGGGAATATTACACCACTCATCCAGCAATGCCCTCCGAAGTTCCGGTTGGCAGGTGGGAGGGGGTTGACGGGCTGCAATTCGTCGGCCAAGCATATCCCACCCATGCTCTATTGGATTCAAGTCCGGTGAGTATGCGGGCCAATCCATACGGGTGATATCCGCCAATTGAAGACATTCGTCTACAATGTTTGCACGGTGAGGACGGGCGTTGTCATCCGTTGCGCTCTGAAACAAACGTACATGTTGTTCCAGAATGACATCCCGATAGATGTGGCCTGTCATCGTTACACTCTGAACATGCAGGTCAGTTCTGGAACCAAGAATAATTCCTCCCCCAAAGAGCCATCCTGCTCCACCGTAACGGTGTTGTTCAATGGTGTTCTGTTGGTGGTAACGGGTACCTGGCGCTCTCCATATGAAAGTCCAGCGAGAATCAGACTGCAAACTAAACCTGGACTCGTCGGAAAACATCACACCAGACCACTGTTGCGGTGTCCACAATGCATGCTCTCTACTCCAGGTTAATCGCAGGCGACAGTGAGTTGCGGTAAGTGGAACACATCTGACAGGCCTACGAGCATATAGACCAATGTGCCCTAAGCGTCTGTACACGGTCTGCCTTGAAACTGTCGTACCGGTAGGTGAAGAGAGCTGACGAGACAGGTCTGATGCTGTGCTCCGTCTGTTTCTTTTGGCAGTAACTGCTAAATACCGGTCCTCATTCGGCGTTGTAACTCGGGTGCGACCTGTGCTGTAACATCTACTCACATTACCATCATCTTGGAATCTTTGCCAAAGCCTGGAGATGACACTCTGGGTGATTCCAAGTTCCTCAGATACTTCCAGCTGGGTACGTCCACATTCCAGTCGTCCGGTAATTCTAGCACGTAAAAAATCATCCAAATGCTTCCTTTGTGCCATAACTATGTGGTTATTGCACTGAAAGGCTTTTAAAGCGCTTGTGAACAATTTTACTTCTTTGTCACCATTCCTTATATACCCCTCTCTTACACTCTCGTCATTGTGACGTACTATCCGCGCTATCTGGTGGTTTCCTGTAATTTGCATATTCTTCTTCAAGATGTGTGTGATAATTCTACAGGTGAAATTTTTATATTAGAGTTCAATTTCTGTGTGATTCTGAATTATCCTTAATTTATGGACATGAGAGTATATATTTAATATATAATGAAATATATATACGAAACTGAATTAATGTTGAAGATTAATTTAACAATATTAACTTCGATTGTAGTTTTGTATTAATTAATTATTATTCAATAAATGTTAATAAATGCCTGCCTTTTATTAATGTACCAAAACTTAATATATTATTTCTAAAGGCTTTAATGAAAACCACATAAAAATCCATTTTGTAACTATGAATTTTATTTTAAATAGAAAAAAAAGGTCTTATTTAAAGTTTTACATTTTATCGGTAAAAAATATTAAAAAAAAAAAAAAAAAAAAAAAACTCTTCAAAAAATTTTTTGCAAATAATTTTCAACCATAAATACAAACATCTCTTTAAATGCTTTTAAATTTTAAACCGTAGAATATACTCTTACTTAAGTTCCATAACAATAATAATGCAATTTGACTTAAATAAATGTTAATTGTTTCTAATCTAAAAAAAAATAATTTTATTGGAACATATAAAATTCAGCTCTATTGTATCCACACAGTTACAAAAGTAACTTCACATATTTAAATAAACAATTAAATCATGTGAATTGATTGTTGTAAAAGTTATTGCATATAGTTATTGTAATTGTTTTATATTGTTGTAGTTATGCAAAAGTTTTGCAATAAAATTCAGAAAAATAACAACATTTGAAAAACTTAGTATAGAATAAAGCGATTATCTGTTTTATGGTTATTTTATTTAAGCTCATTATGCACTATTTGAATGAGAAGAGTGAATAATACGGTAAAGTGTTTTTATAAACTTATTCACCATTCTAACTATTCAAATGACAAAAGGATAAATGTATTTTCTTTTTGAAATAAAAAAAGATAAACATAATTATATACCAAAATTTGTGTTGTATGAAATAAATATTTCTTTATTTAGATATCAGTCATACCTAAAGTCCTTCTAATGTATATAAAGTAATTCTAAAAGAAATACATTCATAATTTTTGTTTACTATCAAAATAATAATATCTCCCTTCCTCGTAAAAGTATGAATTGTTTTTTTTTTCTTTTACATTTTTGATAAATAATTCTGCTTGTTTTAAGCTAAATATTTTAACTTCCTTCATTACACAATGCCTTTGAAAGGACAAAAATATATCTTTTTATCTAAAGTTTGATCAAGTTTTTAAAGCATTATGTTAAGAGTAGTAAATAATGATTTCATTTATTTAATCTCTATTAAAAAGTTTCAAAAATGTGATGATGTATATTTTATTTATATGCATAGTAAACAAAAAATATTTCAGATTTATATGTTTCAATGACACTTAAATATGCATTATAAGACCTGATAATTATCATGTTCCGGTACTCCATATTAATTGTGAAGACTTGAATTTTTAGACTTTATTTGATTTGTCAGCTGTTAAACAACATAGAAATTTCACCAAATAGAAATCTATACTAAGATAAATTTTTCATGTGATCCTTTATCAATCAGAAAATTTCACCTTTTATGCAAAATTTCTCATTTTTAAAGAAACATTATATTATAAGTAAATTAATAATAATATTTATTTAATCCTTTTTATTAAAATAATTTTAAGAAACTGATAATGCATACTTTATTTATATACTCCATAAACGCAAAATATTTCAGATTTATTTGTTTAAATGGTAATTAAATATATAATATAAGGCATGATCATTATCATGTTCAGGTAACCCGCATTAACTTTGAAGACTATTTTATCTGATTTGTCAGCTGTTACATAACATATAAAGTTCGCCAAATAGAAATCCAACTGATAAAATTTTTCATGTGATCCCTTACCAATCAGAAAATTTCACCTTTTATGCAAAATTTGTTCACATTTCTAAAGAAGCATTATATTATAAATAATAAATAATATTTTAATTTATTTGATCCGCTATTAAAATAGTTTTAAGACAGTGACAATTTATACTTTATTTATATGCACCATAAACGAAAAATATTTCAAATTTATTTGTTTCAATGGCAATTAAATACATATTATAAGACATGATAATTATCATGTTCAGTACCCCATATTAATTTTGAAGACTATTTGATCTGATTTGTCAGCTGTTACACAACTTATAGAGTTTACCAAACAGAAACCCATACTTAGATAAATATTGTATGTGATCTCTTATCAATCAGAAAATGCAAAATTTGTTTTATTTTTTAAAGAAGCATTATATTATAAGTAATAAATAATAAAATTTATTTAATCATGTATTTAAATCGTTTAAAAAGCGTGATAAAAGTATACTTTATTTATATACACCATGAAAGCAAAATATTTCAAATTTATTTGTTTCAATGGTACTTAAATATTCATTATCAGATCTGATAATTATCATGTTCAGGTACTCTATTACTTTTTGAAGACTATTTTATCTGATTTGTCAGCTGTTACACAACATAGAATGTTCATCAAATAGAAATCCACACTAAGATAAATTTTTCATGTGATCCCTTACCAATCAGAAAATTTCCCCTTTTATGCAAAATTTTTTCACATTTTTAAAGAAGCATTATGTTATAAATAATAAATAATATTTTAATTTATTTGAACCGCTATTAAAATAGTTTTAAGACAGTGACAATTTATACTTTTATTTATATACACCATAAACGAAAATATTTCAAATTTATTTGTTTCAATGGCAATTAAATACATATTATAAGACATGATAATTATCATGTTCAGTACCCCATATTAAAATTGAAGACTATTTGATCTGATTTGTCAGCTGTTACACAACTTATAGAGTTTACCAAACAGAAACCCATACTTCGATATAAATATTGTATGTGATCCCTTATCAATCAGAAAATTGCAATTTTATGCACAATTTGTTCAAATTTTTAAAGAAGCGTTAAATTATAAGTAATTAATAATAATACTTATTTAATGATTTATTTAAATAGTTTTAAGAAAGTGATAATGTAGACTTTATTTATATACACCATAAAAGCAAAATATTTCAAATTTATTTGTTTCAATTGTACTTAAATATACATTATCAGATCTGATAATTATCATGTTCAGGTACTCTATCATTTTTTTTGAAGACTATTTTATCTGATTTGTCAGCTGTTACACAACATAGAATGTTCATCAAATAGAAATCCACACTAAGATAAATTTTTCATGTGATCCCTTACCAATCAGAAAATTGCAATTTTTTGCACAATTTGTTCACATTTTTAAAGAAGTTAAATTATAAGTAATTAATAATAATACTTATTTAATGATTTATTTAAAAGTTTTAAGAAAGTGATAATGTAGACTTTATTTATGTACACAATAAAAGCAAAATATTTCAAATTTATTTGTTTCAATGGTAGTTAATTATACATTAACAGATCTGATAATTATCATGTTCAGGTACTCTATTATTTTTGAAGACTATTTTATCTGATTTGTCAGCTGTTACACAACATAGAATGTTCATCAAATAGTTAATCCACACTAAGAAAAATTTTTCAGGTGATCCCTTACCAATCAGAAAATTGCAATTTTATGCACAATTTGTTCAAATTTTTAAAGAAGCTTTAAATTATAAGTAATTAATAATAATACTTATTTAATCATTTATTTAAATAGTTTTAAGAAAGTGATAATGTAGACTTTATTTATATACACCATAAAAGCAAAATATTTCAAATTTATTTGCTTCAATGGTACTTAAATATATATTATAAGACGTGATAATTATCATATTGAAGTATCCATATTAATTTTGAAGACTATTTTATCATATTTGTCGGCTGTTATATAACATAGAAAGTTCACCAAATAGATATCCACACTAAGATATATTTTTCATGTGACCTCTTACCAATCGGACAATTTCACCTTTTATGTAAAATTTGCTCAAATTTTTAAAGAAACATTATACTATAAATAATAAATAATAATTTCATTTAATTAATCCTCTATTAAAATCTCTAAAATTGTGATAATATATACTTTATTTATACATAGTAAACACAAAATATTTCAAATTTATATGCTTCAATTATATGGTTCTTAAATACATATTAAAAGAAATGGTAATTACCAAGCTCAGGTTTCCCTAGTTAACTTTCAAGATTGATGTATCTGATATTCGAGCTGTTATGCATCATATAGAGTTCACCAAACAGAAACCCACACTGAGCTAAATTTTGTATGTGCTTCCTTACCAATTGTTCAAATTTTTAAAGAATCATTATATTATAACTAATTAATAATTATATTTATTTAATACTTTATTAAAATAGTTTTTAAGAAAGTGATAATGTATACTTTATTTATATGCACCATAAACGCCAAATATTTCAAATTTATTTGTTTCAATGGTAATATATATTATAAAATGTGATAATTATCATCATGTTGAAGTATACATATTAATTTTGAAGACTACTGAATTTGTTTTGTCACCTGTTACACAACATAGAAAATTCACCAAACAGAAATCCACACTAAGATAAATATTGCATGTGATCCCTTACCAATTAAAAAATTCCACATTTTTTTTTTTTTTTTTTTTTAAATTTGTTCACATTTTGGAAGAAGCATTATATTACAAAGAATAAGTAATAGTTTCTTTTATTTAATCCTGAATTAAAATCTTTCTAAAAATATAATAATGTATATACATTATTTATGCATACAATAAACACATAATATTTAAACTTTATGTGTTTCAATGGCACTTAAATATATATTATAAGACATGATAATTATTATGTTCAGGTACCCATTCTCAAGACTGTTGTATCCGATATTCCAGCTGTTACGCAACATATAGAGTTCACCAAACAGAAACCCACACTGAGCTAAATTTTGTATGTGATCCCTTACCAATCAGAGAGCTGCACCTTCGTCGAGCAAGCAAGGCCGTGCACGTATGATTAGAATTCAGAGCCAATACGGGGCAGGAATGATAGTAAGGGATTGTTTCGCACGGGTTAAATCCTTTAATTGACCTTGTCCTCACGTAGGGTCGCTGTTCTAGTTGAACTGTGTGGTCGAAAGCTTGACTGACCGTTAAAAGGTGCTTAACTTCAATTAATGGAGTAAATATCACGACAATGTTATTAATATAAAGTTTTATTGAATTTTTAAATACAGTAGCACTTCTATAAGGTGAACTTCAAGGGAGACGCCAAATAATTCGAGTTATAGAGTTTTCGACTTGCGCGGATTTTGTAAGGAAATATTCGACTTGTAGAGGTTTAGATTCTTTCTAAATTATTTTCAGTTACAGAGGTAAATAAATAGAAATTCAAGTTACAGAGGTAATAAAAATGTTTATTTGTAACTTAAAAGTTGTATTATGCAATACAATAAGAAATCAAAATAATTCCGAAACAACCTTAAAATTAAAAATATTATGTATTAAAAATGTCAGTTATTATTATTATTTTTTTATTTATTTTATTTTTATTTATTTATTTATTTATTTTTTTTGCTTTAGACAAATCGATCATTCTCTATCTATAGCATTATCTAAGCTATAAAGAGCAGAAAATTGTTTTTCTTCCGAGTTGCTATTTCATAGAATTGGTTATTCTATTTACTATATACTCATACATTGCTTTCTAAGAAACAATGGCGTGTATTGTCTGCAAATTCTTACAGTCGGTAACATATTTTCCTTCGAGCTATAAAGGGAATAAGTTTCAAATGATCGAGTTGTAAAGGTTGTAAAAAGATTGTAAAATCGAGCATTGCTAATGTTCGAGATACAGAGGTCCAATTACGGAGTCGAGTTACGGAGGGAAAAATATATACCAAAATGGCTAATTGATTTATTTCGACTTATAGAGGGTTGAATTTTTGAGTAATGGAAGTTTTGGGGCTTGAAGGAAGGGAACAAAACTTTTTTTCGAGTTGTGGACTTTCGAGTCGACTTATCGAAGTTCGACTTAAAGAGGTTCTACTGTATAAATAGAGCAAGAGTTAAAATTATTCAAGACAGATTTCTTTATAAATAGAAAATTTTGGATGAAGTTTTGCGGTAGCTGTGATTGTGGGCTAGGGAGCATATAACTTTCGGAAAAAAAAATTTTCTCCTTCAGTGGACGAATTGGATAACCATGGAATTTTAGATACCTCATGTACCAAATTGAAAATTATTAATTTAATAAACTTTATAAAAAATGAACAATTAATCATCCCCATAAATCAATACTGCTGAAATATTAATCAAAATATCTGCTTCCATTCTTTCACTTTCACTTCAAGCAATAACATTTTGATGTTTTATATTCTGTAGACTTAAGATTGTATGCCAAAAATAATAAATGACTTTAACAATCATCAAAACGATAAACCACTTTTACTATAATTAATTTTTAATAATAATAATAATAATAAATAAATAAACAGATTCACTGTAAAAACAAAGCATAATATATGCCTTCCAACATATTTTTAAGATATTTGAATAACTTTTGCTATTACCTACTTACAAAATTATTATAATTGTTAAATTTGACTGTAAAATTATTACTTTATTTTATTACATAATTTGTTTACCATTTTTTAACATGATTTATAATTTCATTTATTTTGTATTTAAATGTAATTTGATTTATTTTTAATCCGTCATAGTTTTCGTAACAGTTTCGTGATATGTGATAGAAATAAACCTAAAGACATTTTAAATGCAAAGGAATATTCTTGTTGGAAATATAGAAACCCGCTTGAAATTAATATTAGCCTTATCAATTACTTTACAAAAATAAAAACAACGTTATACTTTATTTTATTTTTATACATAAAAATGAAATCCATACTTAATTATTCATTGAATCACTGTTTGCATCAAAAATGCATAAATATCTTGCAGATCTCATTCGACCAAAAAATCTACCCAACCTTATAATCATAATTGGTGACCAAAAAAAAAAAAAAAAATCTTACATCACCCCTGATATCAATCCTACATACCGATAATCATCCGTACACGACATCAATTGCGACGTGTCCATCACCCCCCCACCTCCCTCTCAGTCCCTCCCCGGCACAATATCGTCTGCACAATGTCACTCAGACTCCCAGAATGCAAGAAAAACAAAGAGGATGCCGGGATTGTTTTTCCACGTTAACAACCCCGCAGAAACAAATTAACAGCAAAAAGAAAAGTGGCGATATGTCTTCCAAACACCCCACAATGATGGAGTGACTACCCTCTTCTGACCAACGTGACGTCAGAGGTAAGGGCAATTACTATCCGATTCCAGATAAGGAAATTCTTGCACCATCCCCAACCCTCCCTTGCCATACTTTTGTGATGGGCAGTTATTGAGGATGGCCGTGATTACAGCAAGAGGGTTGCCAAAATAAATTCTTGTCCCTGTTTTCCCGGAAGTGTTTTGTTGTTTGAGGAAATCGTCTGCGTTTGTCTTGTAGTGACTAATGAGTAAAGAATGGGATATTGGTATATATATGTAATTTATATCAATGGACAAACCTCCCTATATAGTCTTGCAACAAAAAAAAAAAAAAAAAAAAAAATTTAGGTGGTAATAACTTATATAACCAATTTAAAATGAAAGAAATTGACTGAATAATTAATAGAAGCTTTAGTTGTAACAACTTGCACAACCAATTTAAAATGCAAGAAATTTAGAAAATTCTTGTCCCTGTGTTCCCTAGATGTTTTTTGTTGATTGAGGAAATCGTCTGCGTTTGTCTTGTAGTGACTAATAAGTAAAGAATGGGATCTATGTATGCATATGTCATTTATAAGAAATGACAAACCTTCCTATATAATTCTCGTAACAAAACAGCTATAGTTGGTAACAATTTATACAACCAACTTAAAATGCAAGAAATTCACAGAATAATTAATACAAGTTTCAGATAAATAGAAGCTCGAGTTTGTAGCAACTTATACAACCAATTTGAAATTTAAGAAATTTACTGAATAAGTAATAGCATTAGTTGATAACAACTTATACAGCCAATTTAAAATGTAAGGTATTTACCAAATAATTAATAAAATATTTAGTTGGGAAGAAGCTTTAGTTGGTATCTACTTATGCAAACAATTTAAAATGTCAGAATTATACAACCAATCACCAAAAGTGATTTTAAATGAAAATGAATATTCCTTGTTAGAAATATAATGTTTACTTTAGAAAAAAAAAGTATTTTATTAATTTATTAAATATTTAATAAAATAAATTAATAAAGATTCATTAATATTTTATTTTACTTTCATACATAAAAATTAACTGGCAATTCATTATTCAATAAATCACTGTTTGCATCAAAAATGTATAAAAATCTTACAGATCCTATTCAGCCAAAAAAAAATCTTGTCAGCACTATAAATAATTGGAGACAATAAAAAAATCTTCCATCACCCCTGATATCAATCCTACATACCGATAATCATCCTTAACACGACATCAATTGCGACGTGTCCATCACCCCCCTCAGTCCCCCCCGGCAACAATATTGTCTGCACAATGTCACTCAGACCCCCAGAATGCAAGACAAACAAGAAGACCCGGGGATTGTTTTTCCACATCAACAACCACGGACGAACGAACGAACAGCAAAAAAGAAGAGTGGCTATATATCTTCGAAACACCCCCGCAATGATGGAGTGACGACCCTCTTCTGACCAGCGTGACGTCAGAGGTAAGGGCAATTACTATCCGATTCCAAATAAGGAAATTCTTGCTCCACCGCCCTACCCCCCTCCCTGCGATACTTTCGTGATGGGCAGTTATTGGAAGGTGGCCGTCATTGTGATTACTGCAAGAGGGTTGCCAAGAGAGATTCTTGTCCCTGTTTCCCTTGGATGTGTTTTTGTTGATTGAGGATATCGTCTGCGTTTGTTTTGTAGTGACTAATCACCAAAGAATGGGATATAGGTATGCATATGTCATTTATAAGAAAGGACAAACCTCTTTATATATTAACGGAACAAATTTGATTTAGTGGGCAACAACTTAGACAACGAACATAAAATGTAAGAAATTTACTGAATAATTAATAAGATGTTTAGTTGGTAACAACTTGTACAACCAATTTAAAAATGCAAGAAATTTACTGAATAATTAATGAAATCTTTAGTTGGAAAGAATCTTTGGTTTATAACAACTTATGCAACCAATTTAAAATGCACGAAGTTTATTAAACAATTAATAAAATCTTTAGTTGGAAAGGAGCTTTAATTTGTGAGAACCTTATGTAACCATTTTAAAATGTGAGAAATTTACACCCAATCACCTAAAAATGATTTTAAATGAAAAGGAATATTCCTTGTTTAAAATATAACATTTACTTTATCAAAAAAATTTTAATAATTTATTAAATATTCATTTAATATTTTATTTTATTTTTATGTATAACAAATTCAAATGGTAATTCATTATTTAATGAATCACTGTTTGTATCAAAAATTCATAAATATCTTACAGATCTAATTCTGCCGAAAACTCTACTCAACACTTTAACCATGACTAGAGACCATAAACAAAAAACCTTCCACCACCTCTGATATCAATCCTGCATCCTTACACACGACATCAATTGCGACGTGTCCATCACCCCAACGTCCCCCCGGCACAAAATCGTCTGCACAATGTCACTCTAACTCCCAGAATGCAAGACAAACAAGAGGACCCGGGGATTGTTTTTCCACCTTAACAACCCTGGAAAACGAACGAAGAGCAAAAAAGAAGAGTGGCGATATGTCTTCGAAACACCCCCGCAATGATGGAGTGACTACCCTCTTCTGACCAGCGTGACGTCAGAGGTAGGGACAATTACTAGTCTATTCCTCCCCCCCCTGACCCCCTCCCTGCCATACTTCTGTGATGGGCAATTATTGGATGGGTGGCCGTGATTACTGCAAGAGGATTGCCAAAAAAGAAATTCTTGTCCCTGTGTTCCCCTGCATATGTTTTGTTGGTTGAGGAAATCGTCTGCGTTTGTCTTGTAGTGACTAATGAGTAAAGAATGGGATATTGGTATGCATATGCCATTTATAAGAAAGGACAAACCTCCCTATTTAATTCTCTTAACAAAAAACATTTAGTTGGTGACAACTCATATAAACCAATTAAAAATGTAAGAAATTTACTGAATAGTTAATTGAATCTTTAGTTGGCAACAACTTGTACAACCAATTTAAAATGTAAGAAATTTACTGAATAGTTAATTGAATCTTTAGTTGGCAACAACTTGTACAACCAATTTAAATGTAAGAAATTTACTGAATAGTTAATTGAATCTTTAGTTGGCAACAACTTGTACAACCAATTTAAAAATGTAAGAAATTTACTGAATAGTTAATTGAATCTTTAGTTGGCAACAACTTGTACAACCAATTTAAAATGTAAGAAATTTACTGAATAATTAATAAATTTATTAGTTGGTAACAACTTAACAACCAACTTAAAATGTAAGAAGTTTCCTGAATATATAATAAAATCTTTAGCTGGAAAAAGTTTTAGTTGGTAACAAATTATACGACCAATTTAAAATGCAAGAAATTTACAGAATAATTAATAAAATATTAGGTGGAAAAAGTTTTAGTAGGTGGCAACTTATACAACCAATTTAAAATATAAAAAAAATTATTGAATAATTAATAAAATCTTTAGTTGGAAAGAATCTTTTGGTTTATAACAACTTATGCAACGCATTTAAAGTGCAGAAGTTTAATGAATAATTAATAAAATCTTTAGTTGGAAAGAAGCTATACTTGTTAACAATTTATACAACCAATTTAATATTCAAGAAATTTACTGAATGAATAATAAAATCTTTAGTTTTAACAAATTATATAATCAATTTGAAAGGCACGAAATTAAGTGAATAATTAATAGAAGCTTTAGTTGGTAACAACTTACACAACAAATTTAAAATGCTACAAATTTACTCGGTAATTAATAAAAGCTTTAGTTGGATAAAAGGTAACAATTTAAGCAACCAATTTAAAAATGAGAGAAATGTACACCTAATCACCTAAAAAGTGATTTTTAAATGAAAACGAACATTCCGTGTTAGAAATATATTAATCTAATAAATTTAATTAAATAAATTTATTAATTAAATAAATAATTAGATTAATAATTTATTAATTTATTAATTAAATAGAAATATATTAATTAAATAAATTTAATAAGTTTATTTTACTAATCTAATAAATATTTATTTAATATATTATTTTATTTTATACATAAAATCAAACTGATAATTCATAATTTAATGAATCTCTATTTGCATCAAAAATATATAGACATCTTACAGATCTTATTCAGCCAAAAAAAACTCTTCCCAACACTATAACCATAATTGGAGACCATAAAAATATATCTTCCATCACCCCTGATATCAATCCTACATACTGATAATCATCCTTACACGACATCAATTGCGACGTGTCCATCACCCCACTCAGTCCCCCCACCCCTGGCACAATATCGTCTGCACAATGTCACTCAGACTCCCAGAATGCAAGACAAACAAGGAGACCCGGGGATTGTTTTTGCACCCTAACAACCCTGGACTAACGAACCAACAGCAAAAAGAAGAGTGGCGATATGTCTTCCAAACACCCCCCGCAATGATGGAGTGACTACACCTTATGACCAGCGTGACGTCAGAGGTAAAGGCAATTACTATCCGATTCCAGATAAGGAAATTCTTGCTTCCCCCGACCCTCCTGCCATACTTTTGTGATGGGCAGTTATTGGAGGATGGCCGTGATTGCTGCTAGAGGATTGCCAAAAGAAATTCTTGTCCCTGTTTCCCGGATAGGATTTGTTGCTTGAGGAACTCGTCTGCGTTGGTCTTGGCTAATGAGTTAAGAATGGAGTATGGGTATGCATATGTCATTTATAAGAAAGGACAAACCTCTCTATATAATTCTAGGAACAAGAAAGTTTTAGTTGGTTACAACTTATACAACCAATTTAAAAATGTAAAAAATTTAATGAATAATTAATAGAAGCTTTAGTTGGTAACATCTTATACAGCCAATTTAAAAATGCATGAAATTTACTGAATAATTAATAAAAATCTTTAGTTGATAACAATTTATACAACCAATATTACAATACAAACTAATGATTTTAAATGGAAAACGAATATTCCTCGTTAGAAATATAACGCTTACTTTATAAAAAAAATATTTTATTACTTTTTATTAAATATTTATTTATAAAATTTATTAATATTGAATTATTTATAATTTATTAAGTATTTAATTTATTAAATAATTATTTAACATTTTATTTTATGTTTAAACATGAAACCGATAATTCTTTTACTCAATGAATCACAGTTCGGAGGAAAAATGCATACATATCTTCCAGATCCTATTCTGCCAAAACCTTCCCAAAACTATAACCATAACTAGAGACCATAAAAAATCTTCCACCACAGGGTTGTCAAATCTCCCTATATAATTCTCGGAACAAAAAGAGCTTTTAGATGGTAAACAACTTATACAACCAGCTTAAAATGTGCAATTTACTGAATAATTAATAGAAGCTTTAGTAGGTGACAACTTGTGCAACCAATTTAAAATGTAAGAGATTTATTTAATAATTAATAAAATCTATAGTTGGATAAAAGCTATAATGAAATCATTAGTTGCATAAAAGCCTTAGTTGGTAACAATTTATACAACCAATTTAAAATACAAAGAAATTTACTAAATAATAATTAAAATCTTTAGTTGGAAATAAGGTTTAGTTTGTAACAACTTATAAAAACTTAAAATGTCAGAAATTTACTGAATAATTAATAAAATCTTTAGTTGGAAAACAGCTTTAGTTTGTGACAACTTATACAATGAATTTAAATGTGCGAAATTTACACCAAATCACCTAAAGTGATTTTAAATGAAAAGGAATATTGCTTGTTAGAAATATAAAGTTTAATTTATAAAAAATAATAATTAATTTATTAAATATTTAATATTTTATATTATTTTTAAACATAAATTTCGAACTGGCAATTCATCATTCAATGAATCAATGTTTGCATCAAAAATGCATAAATATCTTACATATCATTTTCGACCAAAAAATCTACTCAACACTATAACCATAACAAGAGACCATAAAAAAAAAAAAAAATCTTTCAGCACCCCAGATATCAATCCTACACACCGATAATGATCCTTACACAACATCAATTGCGACGTGTCCATCCCCCTAGTCCCCCTCCCCGAGCACAATATCGTTCTGCACAGTGTCACTCAGACACCCTGAATGCAAGACAAACAAGGGGACCCCCGGGATTGTTATTCCACGCCAACATCCCCGAACAAACGAACGAAGAGCAAAAAGAGAAGTGGCGATATGTCTTCCAAACACAATGATGGAGTGACTACACTCTTATGACCAGCGTGTCAGAGGTAAGGGCAATTACTATCCGATTCCAGATAAGGGGGAAATTCTTGCACCACCCCCGACCTTCCCCTGCCATATATTTGTGATGGGCAAGTTATTGGAAGGTGGCCGTGATTACAGCAAGAGGGTTGCCAAAAGAAATTCTTGTCCCCGTTTCCCCCTGGAAGTGCTTTGTTGTTTGAGGAAATCGTCTGCGTTTGTCTTGTAGTGACTAATGAGTAAAGAATGGGATATTGGTATGCATATGTTATTTATAAGAAAGGACAAAAACCTCCCTATATAATTCTCAGAGCAGGAAAGGTTTACTTTTTGCAACTTATACAACCAATTTCAAATGTAAGAAATTTACTGAATAATTAATAAAATCTTTAGTTGGTAACAGCTTGTACAATCAATTTAAAACGCAAAGAAATTTACTGAATAATTAATAGAAGCTTTTTAGTTGGTAACAACTTGTACAACCAATTTAAAAATGTAAGAAATTTACTGAATAATTAATAAAATCTTTAGTTGGTAACAGCTTGTACAACCAATTTAAAAAACGCAAGAAATTTACTGAATAATTAATAGAAGCTTTAGTTGGTAACAACTTGTACAACCAATTTAAAATGTAAGAAATTTACTGAATAATTAATAAAATCTTTAGTTGGTAACAGCTTGTACAACCAATTTCAAATGTAAGAAATTTACTGAATAATTAATAAAATCTTTAGTTGGTAACAGCTTGTACAACCAATTTAAAAACGCAAGAAATTTACTGAATAATTAATAGAAGCTTTTAGTTGGTAACAACTTGTACAACCAATTTAAAAATGTAAGAAATTTACTGAATAGTTAATTGAATCTTTAGTTGGCAACAACTTGTACAACCAATTTAAAAAATGTAAGAAATTTACTGAATAATTAATAAAATCTTTAGTTGGTAACAGCTTGTACAACCAATTTAAAAACGCAAGAAATTTACTGAATAATTAATAGAAGCTTTAGTTGGTAACAACTTCAGGCCAACCAATTTCAAATGTAAGAAATTTACTGAATAATTTATAAAATCTTTAGTTGGTAACAGCTTGTACAACCAATTTCAAATGTAAGTAATTGACTGAATAATTAATAACAGGGAATTTATTAACTGAAATTAAAGATGCATGAGGCAATGGAGTTCTTTGCTTTAGCATATTATTATTTTTTGCATGATTGCATTTATGCAGTTTTATTTAATGATAAACTAGACAAATTATTTAAGAACACATATGAAATATTCTTATTATGACGAATACCAAATTGTTAATAAAAATAGAACGAAAAATCCTTTATACTTATCGTAAAATTTACACTCTTTTTAGTTGCAATACTTTTCCATCGTAACCACAACGTATATCACAGATTCAAAAATGTCCGAATAATTGTGAATAGTCCTTAAATATATTTTTTTTTGTTAAACTGCATGTTTTAAAGAAGTTGCTCACACCCCAAAATTGATGATATTACCATTCAGGATATTCAGGAACATCCCGAATACATTTGTCGCGCATAACTCTTGCATATATAAAGATGTTTTCATTTCAGCATCTCTTGTCAGAATTTGAAACAGGCTACCAAATACAGATATTCTACATGTTATCCATTTGCCAGCTCCCACAACAAAACTGTGACATTAACATTTAGGATATTCCAGAATATTACGGTTTATTTATCGTGAATATTCCTTCATATACAAAGAAATCGTAAAATATACTCTCTATTAGTTGCAATCTTTTTCAATCATTTTCACAATGTATCTAACACACATTCACAAATGTCCCTATAATTGTTAATAGCCCTAAATATATATTTTTTCTCTTAAACTGCATGCTTTAAATAGGTTGTTTATACCCCAAAACTCTGATATTACCATTCTAGATATTGCGATATATTTATCGCTCATATCCCCCCTAATATAGAAATAAATTTTTGGCATAGCATCTTTTGTCAGAATTCAAAGCAGGCTATCTAATTCAGACACTCAACATGCTATACATTTGTCTGCTCACACACCAAAACTGTGATATTAAAATGTCCGATTCTAAAACAGAAAATAAGTACAAATACAATAAACTACATGTACTTTTTCTTGTCTTTCATCAAAAGTTTTTAACATTTCATTTAAATTAAACTATTTAATTATTTAATACACAACTTACATCGTAACAAAACCAAGATTTGTTAAATTTATAATTAACAAATAACTGCAATTGCTTAGCTAAATTCATAACTAATTTTACGGTTCTTTCAAATTCTCATTTACTGTTTTGCTATGTAATTTTTACTAATTCATTTTTACCTTCAAGTTCCAAAAAGTATTTTTTAAATTAATTAAAATTTCCCCTTTCTTTCTGAAAATAAATTTACCTGCCTTGCTATAATAAATGAAATTTCAAAAAGAAAAAAACCCGCATAAATATTTCTACTTTATATTCGAATTTTTTCCTTTATCCTCGTGACTCAATTTCTCTTTTCACATTCGATATTCGCCGATTTTAAATCTTTTTTTGCAGAACACATTCGAAAAATATCTAAAAAATACACCACTGGACAACACCTAATACCAGAATCGAATTCTTAAAAAAAAAAAAAAATAACCAATACCTATCGCGAAAACGGTATTTTCAATATGTTCCTGCTATCTGAATGAAAAACTGTTTCCTTTACACAAATACAAAAGATACGGGAAGTAAAATATCCCGCCAAAATAACAACCGACGTGCGTGTTAGACGTGAGTATTGCTGCCCTCCACCCCTTCTTTCAAGCACCCCCACCCACAATTTTTTATATGCATCTCCTATAAAATAGGGAACTAGCGAGGGAGAGAGAGGTGGCCAGAAAAAGAAGAAAAATAAGGTATCACCATCATAAAACACAGCTCCAAAGTGGGTGTTGTCAAATTCGCTTCCCTTTGATAGGTCAAGACACGGGACCCTATCCCAGCCAATAAGATCACGTCTTTGAGGCCCGTCCTGATAGGAAGCATAATAACATATTTAGTGTCCTAAAATCTAAGCGCTCGAATAAAACGAAAAAGAACTGAGGTTTTATCGTAAACATGAACGCTTATGACAAACTCCAGTTTTGAGTCGCCATCTTTTGGACACGAAAAGGCTTAAAATGAGATTATTGTTCGTACACATATATTTTGAATATCAAGATGCTAAACATTCGAGAAGACTGATGATGATAAAAGTGGTAAATTCCATATTTAATATTTTATGTTTTTATATTAAATCAACATATCGATAGCATCAGTATTAAATTAGTATACATTAGCATAAATTTAATAAATTACATTTTAATTATTGTCCTTACTATATATTTTGAACATTAAAAAATGTTAAACATTCTAATATCGGAATGGCAGAAAATGATAAATTTTGTATTTAATATTTTATGTTTCTATATTAAATTAATATATGTATAGCATAGGTATTAAATTAGAACACATTAACATAAATTTGTGATATTAGCATTTGGTATTAAATTAGCATAGTGGATGTATGCAGCATAAATTTTCTAAAAGTCATCTGAGAATTGTATAAATAATTTAAGCTGAATAACATACACTCAAGAGCCAAAACATTATGACCACCCCTACATTTTGCAATGAACTTCGCTGGAAGACGTGGAAGGCACGTCATCAGGTGGAAGTGGTATTTAACTGCTGCTGGAGAGTCTGAAGAATCATTCTTTCACTTACTTCTGTGTATGGATAGAAAGGCTGCGGATCTAAGCGACTTTGATAGAGGCAGATTGTAATGGCTCGAAGGCTCAAGAAACAAGTATTTCCGAAATTGCACGACTCGTGGGTCGTTCACGATCTACAGTGGTTAATCACTTATGCAAAGTGGATGAATGAAGCGGTGAAACCAGCAGTAGACGACATGGTGTTGGACGTCCACAAGCCATCAAAGAAAAAGGTCTTCGGAGACTATCTCGCATGGAAGCGAGAGCCCAGACAGTGGTTCAGCTGACAGCCCAATACTATGCATAGCCAAGTAGAATAGTATCGGAGCACACTGTTCAGCGGACGCTGTTGAATAGGCTACGCAGCAAACGTCCACCTCGTGTGCCTTTGCTGACCAAGCGTCATCGCCAACTGCGCGTGCAAAGCCCAGGCCCGGGAACATCGTGACTGGTCCATGGATCAGTGGGAGAGAGTTGCCTGGTCAGACGAATCGCGGTGTTTGCCATTCACATCACGCCGATGGCCGTGTCAGA